>CDEZ01022107.1:0-25885 GCA_000826365.1 Acanthamoeba royreba | reverse complement strand
CATCCCATAGGGAACCAAAGCGCAGCCCACAAAGAAGGCGAAGGTGGACGATGCCGCCAAGGCAGAGCTGCGACGAATGCTGGAAGAGAAGAAGCGGATGCTCGCCGAGGTGGAGAAGGAGCTTTCGCGACTCAAATCTCCCTCACTCTCTGCATCCGCGATAGGGACCCCCACCCTTGCGTCCTTCCCCCCGCACTCAGTATCAGCGCCCACTACTCCTCTCCTCTCGGCATCGGCTCCGAACATTCCCACCCGAAGCGGAGGACGCGGACGCGGCACTTCGACAGGAGGGACCAAGAGCGCAGGCGGAACTGCTGCGAGCAAACGCAAGACGCCCGCTACAACGCCATCCATCCCTCGCCACGCTTCTCACGATGCGGCAGCGGCAGCTGCGACCCCGGGCGGCGAAGCACTTGCCACACCCAAAAAAGAGCCTGCTACGCCATCGACGCCCTCCAACGACAGCGTCGCCACGCGGGCCAAGCGGGCAAGGCGACCCAAGCGACTGGACACCTACGGTGGTCCAGTCACTCTCTCATGGGGCCTCAGGCAATGCCAAAATTTACTGAAGAAGCTCATGACACACAAGTTCGGTTGGCCATTCAACCAGCCAGTCGACCCCATCGCTCTCAATATCCCCGATTACTTCGATGTGATTAAGCACCCGATGGACCTTGGCACGATCAAGGTGAGAATCAAATATTTGCACGACATTGCGCTTGGGCACAGACCAACATTTCTTTTCTTATTATTCAGGAACAATTGGAGGCAGGTCACTACGAGTCGGAGGAGGAGTTTGCCGAGGACGTGCGGCTCGTGTGGGCCAACACATTCACCTATAACCAGCCGGGATCGGACATCTGCATCATGGCTGGCACTCTCTCCAGCCTCTTCAACGAACAGTACGAGCTTATCAAATCCAAGCTTGCTGCGCGAGAGATGGGAGCGCTCTCCCCTCCCGGAGGTGTGGAGCAAACGATCAAGCAACTGCAGGATTCGATGACGTCGGTACGAAGGGAGTTGGAGCGCATAAAGAAGACGCCCAATAATGGCCGGTCGCGGTCAAATAGCGCTCGGGAAGAGGACGCTAGGCCGATGAACTTCGACGAGAAAAAGAAGCTCAGCCATGCAATTAATAACCTCCCAAGCGAAAATCTGGGGATGGTGGTGAAGATCATCCACGAGCGGATGCCGCAGCTAACCGCCTCAGGCGAGGAGATCGAAATCGATATCGACGCCCTCAATCCCGTAACACTGCGGCATCTGGAGCGTTACGTGCGCTCTGTCACACAGAAGAACCGACGGCGCGGAAGCCGAAGCACGCCGCTCTCCAGCTCAGCTAAGAATGTACAGACTGAGGTCCCGCAACCAGTTGGCACACAGAAGAAGATCGAGGATGTAGAACGACAGATCAAGGTATGATTTACGTCATTTCGGCTTGCTTCTTGCTACCGTTTTCTCACTTAAAACCATTCACAACAGGAACTCGAAGAAAAGAACAAAGCTCTTACGCAAAAGAGTTTGGGTAGGTCTACGGGGGAAGGTGACCTGCGGTTGGGTGAGGAGAAAAGGAAAAAGAAGGATGATGATAGCGAGTCTAGTGAGTCAGATGTCTCCGGCAGCGATGACAGCGACTCAAGTGAGTCAGAGTCTTCCGAGTCGGAGAGCGACAGTGGATCGGACTCAGATTCTACCGACAGCGAGGCGGAGAAGAAGGACAATCTTTCAACGACGACTGTCCCTGTGTCGACATCATCGCTGACGGCCTCATCTGAGGTAACATCAGCACCCGATGGTGGTGAGGCTTCTTCGGCGGCAGTGGACGATGGTGGAGCAGCATCTGCCCAACCCTCCTCGTCCACCGCCCCGTCAGCAACCGAAGAGGGTAAGTTATTTGGCCCTTTGAATCCCACCGTTTGCCCACCAACCGTCTCTTGTATTTTTGTGATCTCTTTCAGGAGAAGCGAACGGACACCATGCCAAGGCGACAACAGGATCATCAGCCATTTCGTTCTCATTCGATCCAAAACTGGTAAAAGACTCGGCCCTCCCTGCAGAGGCCGGGAACGGAGACGAGAGCTTGCCACAGGCTGCTGTCGCTGCCGATGACGCGCCGCCCAAGTCTGAAGCGCCCAAGGTGCCTACCTCAGCTGACAACTATGCTTAATTTCTTCTTCCCACGGTCAATTTTGAGCCATTGGTCTTACCGTATCTCTTTCTCTCACATCTCGTGCGTGCAAAATTGCAAGTGAGGCGTTTCCACACACACGCACATACACACATCACCTATTCCTGATATTATATTCTAGAGCTAGATATCAACCTGTAAATAATCATCATCTCCTCTACTATCCGATGATGAGAGCGCAGAGGAGGAATAAACCGAAACTCTGTCTAAGTCTTCAATGACTGTTTTTCGTTTGTGCCGTCTACGTCTCACACTGGCATCTCTGACTTGTTTTCCTCCTATCTTCAGTCAGTGGCGTTGAAGAACGTGGATGCGTGGAGTGAACTCAGCGACGATTTTGATGCCTCACCAACAACTACTACAACTACAGCAACTACTGATAAGCCACAGTCTCCGCCTTCCCTTGACAAGACCTGGTCTCAGTTCCAGACGAAAAAGATGATGGATGCGATTAGGGTACATTTCATCACCACTCGGGCATCTTACGGGCAGCATGCTGATCCGTCAATCTTACAGGAGAAGGAAAGGCTAGAGAAGGAAGAACGGGAAAGGAAAGAGCGGGAAAGACGTGACGAAGAAAGGAGACAAGAGGAAGAGCGCCGTCGGCGGGAACTGGAAGAAGCCGAGGAGCGAAGGCGCCGAGAGGCAGAGGAAGCAGAACTTGCTGCGCAGCGTGAGCGCGAACGTCAGAGGCAGGCCGAGCGGCTGGCGCGAGAGAAGGTAATGATTGGTTTCCTTCAACCGCGTGCATCGATCCTCCTTCTAACGCTTGCTTTCCACATGTGCAGGGCATGAGCATGATGGAACAAAGCTTGCTAATGGCCTCGTTCGAACAGGCTGCGCCGGCTCTGCCTCTCTTCCAGTATAAGCAGTTGGATGATGAAGCCGACTTTGCCGACCTGGACGCGCCGCTGGATGCCGAGGCTGATCGTGCAACCTCTGGCGGCGAGAGCGGACACATGCTCCTTGATGAAAATGGCGGTCATGTGATGGAGGATGAACCTGCTGCTGAAGGAGCGGAGATGGAGGAGGGCCAGATCTAGAGGAGTTTCAGGTCCCTCCTCCGTTCCCTCTCCTTCAGCCAGCAGGAGTCTCCACCCATCTATCCACACATGGAGCCGACCGGAACGATGTGCAGCAGGAGAAGAACACACAACTACACCAGTACGCGCAAGTGCTACGCGTAAGACACGAGGGCGCAAGCCGCCCCACACGATAAACAAAACTAAACACAAACCGAAACAAAACGAAAACGAAATTCAAAAATAAACCTCCTGCTGACGTAAGCGAGCTCGGAGTGTGGTCTATTCGATGGAGTTTTCCGCGGATTATCGTACGACCTGAAGGCATGCAGCTCCTCATCGTGGATCGGCCGCGTGTGTCGCCATGTCAAGGAGCGTGTGCCTGCTTCACAAAGGCACCTCGGACTAAGCTGAAGGCAGACCACAAGCGATTGCCAGATATTCCACTCAACTCTCCCACAGCCAATACTTACCTCGATCCGGCCGACTGCATAAATAAGGACACTGCCGGCCGATCCTCAATTCATCAGCAACACACATCAACAAACACGCACAACACCATCGCCTACAACATGTCGCACCACACCAACGTCAAGGAGAAGACCCTTCACAAGCTCGATGAAGCCAAGCACACGATGGAGGGCGTCAAGGACAAGCTCGTCGGTGGAGTCAAGCAGAAGGTAGGTCACATACTCGGACGTACCAAGCTTGAGAACGAAGGACGCGAGCAGAAGCACCGCGGTGAGGGAGAACTTAAGTACCATCACCACCATCAGCTCAAGGAGCTCACCGCCGCCGAAGCCGTCGAGCTGCACCTGCACCGTGAGGCTCTGTTCGCCGAGATCGAGCGCTGCGGAGGCTTCGACCGACGCCGCCAGAGCATGAACCACGTCGATGTCCGCGAGAGGGAGAACGTGAACTACCTCTTCGCTCATCCCGGTCAAGGTGAGGCTTGGGAGCAGTTCCACCTCAAGAAGGTAGACTACAGGCCGCTGTTCAAGGACATCCGCGAGCGTCGCACACGCAAGCCGCTCGTTCACGTGGACACCGTGGAGAAGGGTCTGATGCACTCCATCAAGCTCAAGGGACACAAGGAGTTCAAGCTCAAGCGCACCCAAGAGCTCATGGGCGGTCTCTGGGCCGACCTCAAGCGTCCTGACAACTACAACCGCCTCAGGAAGGTCAGCAAGAAGGACATTCACGACCGATCGGCTCCTCGTCTCGACCTCTTCCGCAGCGTCGCTGTCTCACAGGCCAAGCGCGATGAGCTTGTCAAGGAGATTGAGAACGGAGCGATCAAGGTGGCCGGCCTCAAGCACGTCGAGACGGACGACAAGTCTAAGCCTGAGAGGTTCTTCGAGCAGGCCGACCTCAAGTCGCACAAGAACCCCATCAACAAGGCACAGCTGCTCAACGAGGTGTGCGAGGGCGCTGATCTCAAGCACGTCGAGACCGCCGACAAGTCCCAGCCCTCCATTGGAACTGACGCCTCCGTGAAGACCTGGGATAAGCAGGGCTTCCTCGCCGAGGTTCGCCAGGGCACCGAGCTCAGGCATATCTAAAGCCTCTTTATCCCTTTATTCCACTAAGTTTGTCAAGATTTGACCAAGTTTAGCAAATATTCATTCTTCTCCTCTTTACAACATATTGCACTTTGGGATGGGTAATGGGAATGTACATTCACAACACACACGCTGTTCTTCAGGCTCCAAAGAAAAATCAAAAAATAGTCCTAGAAAAAAAGAAAAATATCGAGAAAGAAAAACAGAAAAAAGAAAAAGAAAAACAAAAGGAAAATAAATATTTCTTCTGAGAAATTTTTCCCTCCAAAACGTTGAGATCGAAATCGTACAATTATAATTTAGCAGCTGGAGGATGGAGCCCTTTCTGGGATGGGAAGTGTATTTCCCAGAGGAGGAGTTCGCGCCTGAGGACATGGGGGCACGCATCATGCTCATTCAGGCATTCATCGACTACCTGCGCGTAACTGCAACGCCCCAAGAAAAGGTAAACTCTCTACATCTGCTTAGAAAATGTAAATAATAAAAAAATAGATGCGTTAATCTGTTTTAAGACAAGTAGCACATTAAAATCAATCAATCAATAATCAATCAATCATAAATAAATAAATAAATAAATAAATAAATAACGACCTAACCGAGTTTATGTGGTGCGTGAAGCAAAACATCATCAAGTCGCGCTGTCTTACGTTGGACTACAGTCAGTTGAAGCAAAAGCTCGAGCAGAAGGTGCTCGACGTGTTCATCCCCGCTCTACACACCGAACCGGAACTCTGCATAAGCTCCGTCGGTCTGGCGGCCTACGTGGTAGGACCCTATCCTTTCGTTTTGCGAAACACTCTTCTCGCTGTCCATGCATACGTGGGATTAGCCGGTTCTGATGAAATGCTTGTGTTCTCTCAGGTTGTCTACGAGCGAGCGGGAGACCAAGTTGTTCGAAACAAGATCAATGTTCGGTTCGCTCGCTATGACAAAGTAACACCGATCAAGAAGATCAAGTCCAACTGCATCGGTACTTCTCTAACGATGCCATTTCACTTGGCTCACACAGCAGAAATCAACCTTGCTCTCCCAAACAGGCAAATTCACTTGCGTGCGCGGCACCATAGTGCGCGTGGGCAACATAAAGCCGATGGTTCGCCAGATGGACTTTAACTGTCCTCGCTGTGGTGCCACAATAACGCGCATCTTTGAGGATGGCAAGTTCAATTCGCCCGAGAAGTGCGTCACTACGCACTGCCGGGGCCGTGCGTTTGAACCGATAAGAGGCTCTGCAGTGACGGTTGATTGGCAGAAGATAAGGTACCACTGACTGATACCTCGTGCTTCGGTACAGCTCACCGCGGTTCTGCGATGACAGAGTGCAAGAGTTAATGGCATCTGGAACGGATGCTGGCCGAGTACCACGGACAATTGAATGCGAGCTCACTGATGAGCTAGTCGACGCAGGGGTGCCCGGCGATGTTGTAACTGTATCCGGCGTGGTCAAGGTTTTAAATCCTGATCTTGAGAAGCCAGGTACGCCCCTTCAACCACTATCCCTTTCGTGGTGATCTCACCGTACACCTTGCTTACAAAGGTCGTGGAGCAAAGCAACAAAAGGAGAAATCAATGTTTGTGATCTACCTGGACGCCAACATGGTCGAGAATAGCAAGCAGACAGATAAGCTCGAAACAGTGGACTTCTCCGTGACGGACCTGCAGCTGATCAATGAAATAGCCGAGGAGCCCAATCTCTTCTCTCTTCTTGTAAATTCGCTCTGTCCTACTATCTACGGGCATCAAATGGTGAAAGGTACTGTCTGCACCTGCCCCAGTGTGATTTCAATCACCAACCAGGGAAGTCTTCGACAATTCAGCTGGCCTACTGCTTGCTCTATTTGGTGGAACAAGGAAGGCTGGCGAAGACAAGGAGACACTCGCCATCCGTTCTGACTCCCATGTGCTGGTAGTGGGAGATCCTGGTGCGTAGCTCTTATTCTTGGATTGTTGCGCATGAGCTTACCTACGGTCGTTAGGCTTGGGTAAATCACAACTACTGCAGGCTGTCAGCAATGTTGCCCCGCGCGGTGTGTATGTTTGCGGCTCGTACTCGTCGTCGTCCGGTTTGACAGTCACTCTGTTCAAGGAGAAGGGTTCTGGGGACTACGCACTGGAGGCTGGAGCTCTCATCCTAGGTAAGTCCCTAGTTCCATCATCCTTCACTTTGTCGCTTCACGTTTTGCGGGCCATCTACTTGTACTCATGTACGTTTTCTGTGCAGGTGATCAAGGCGTGTGCTGCATAGATGAATTCGACAAGATGCCCAAAGAGCATCAGTCGCTCCTTGAAGCCATGGAACAGCAGACGATTTCAATCGCCAAGGCTGGAATCGTTTGTTCGCTACCCGCTCGCACTGCCGTAATTGCAGCCGCCAACCCTGTGGGTGGTCACTATAAGTACGTGTGTTTTGCAATTGGTATAGTACGTTTAAGTACTTACCATTGACTATGTCGGCGCAGCCGTGCCAAGACCGTTGCAGAGAACTTGAAAATGAGTGAGGCCGTACTCTCTCGCTTTGATTTGGTGTTTATATTGCTTGATAAACCTGATGAACAACGAGATCAGCTCATATCTGATCATGTTATGGCGGTACGGAGTAACTCAATGCAGTAAATCCTCTCAACCACCGGTGCTAACTTCAATCATTGTAGTTACATGCGACACAAAAGCGAGTGCAAAAGAAGCGGAAGAAGCGTACGATACGTCATCACGCAGCTGGTGATGTCGCCTAACAGCTCCAATGTTGTGCAGAAGATGCCGACGAAGATGCTGAAGGGAAGCCTCTTATTCAGCGCCTGGATGCATCGCAGGTTGCTAACAACGCTCTCATTCCGCCGGCTCTCCTTCGCAAATACATTGCCTACGCGCGTAAATATGTCTCCCCAAGGTAGAGTGCCAGAAACCACAGATAAGATTCACCAGGCTCACCATCGTTGTTCCAGGCTGAGCAAGGAAGCTGCCAACATCTTACGCGATTTCTACATTTCCCTGCGCAAGAAATACCGAGCAACCGATTCAACGCCCATTACGACACGACAGGTTCGCTTCGTGATGATTGTTCAGCAAGTCAATGTACCTAACATAACTTTGTACGTAACTAGTTGGAATCTCTGATTCGTTTGTCCGAGGCCCGAGCAAAGACAGAGCTACGGGAAGTGGTCACGGAGACTGATGCCCGGGTACACCTTCTCCCGTTTCACGTTGTTCATTTGATGTTCAGTGAACTAAAAGGATTTCGTTAGGACGTTGTGGAACTGATGAAAGACTCACTTTATGACTTATTCGAGGACGAGTATGGCAACCTCGATTTCAGGTGAGAAAACATCTTTGGTCTCTCTTCCAACGCGACTGCTGAACTTGTACTTCTAGGCGAACCACAGGCGTCAGCAAATCGAACCAGGTCAAGGTCTTTGTCAACGCTCTCACGAAGATTTCAACACAAGAGGGCAATCCCACATTCAGCAAAGCGGTCTGTCGATCCCAGCCCCTCCTGAACGACCCGCTTCAGCGTGACTCATCTTCGTGTCTTGCTTTGGGTTCAGGAATTGGGCAAAGTGGCCTCAGATATCAATCTGCGATTGGATGTGAGCTTCGATGACTTTGTAGATCGCCTGAATACTCAGGGGTTCCTGCTCAAGACAGGTCCGAACCTGTACAAACTCTGCACAGCGTGATGTGGCTCGCTTGAGCCTTAGTGTAAATAAAGGTACCTCAGACTTGCTCGCTTATATTGCTATTCTGGTGCTCATTCATTTCTTGATGTACTCAGATCAATTCTAAGTGTTGTTCTCTTGTCAAGACATGGTTCATTGAGAGGATAGATGTGCTTTATCTCACAAAGGGCCAAAGATGACTACAAACATTACAAAATGTACATCCAATATGGAACAGGTACGAGGAGAGAGGAGAGTAGAGAGATAGGAGAGAGTGCGGGGAGATGGAGAGGGGAGATGAGAAGAGCAATCTGCTGACGATTTAGGCATGTGTGCGTTCCGTGCTAAGACGAGCGTCAATGTGGGAGCCCGCCTGGTAATTCTCAGCGTCCAGCTGCTTATGGAGGCCTTCGAAGCCATTCTTCTCGATGAAAGCGGCAGGTGACGCCTTGTCGTCGATCTTGGTCATGTGGATGAGCTCCTGCTTGTGAGAACCGCTCGACACATCCTGAAGCACGGCGGTTCTGCACTCGGACGACACGCGCAAGCTGTGGAAGAGTTCTAGCCTGGGCGCCGATCGGTCGAGCATCTTGCCGAAGGGGACACGTCGAAGGCGAGCGGGATCGCTACGGTGGATCGCTACGCAGAGGTTGAGCCTCGGGTTAGACTTGGTCACGGCCTGGTCGCGCCTCATGTCGCGCTTCTTGATCGGGATCGATCGGCCGAGACCGCGCTCGTGCACCTCGACGTACTTCATCGGCTTCATTGTGTTGCGGGCGCGGATGTCCCTCAAGAGAGGCTGCACGTTGTAGTGCTTCAGCTTGAACTCTGTGCCGCTGCTACGGAAGAGATCGAAGATGGCCTGAGTCTGGAGCTCCTCCGACGGCAACTCGACGTGGCGCATGCGCTCTCGGCACTTCTCGAAGCCTCCCATGAAGATGACTTGGTTCATGAGGGACTCACGGTGGAGCAGGGTCTGCACGATCTGAGCTCGCTGCTTCTGGTACTTCTTCTCGATGGCCAACGAGCGCTGGAGGTCGACCTCCTTGCGTCCTTGGGTGAGCTGACGGCGGCCGGCGCGGGCCAGCTGGTCGTCTCGCAGCGCGCGACCAAAGACCTCCTTCACGGTGCCGATCATCTGGTCCTTGACGCCCACCATGTACGCCGCCTCGGTCTCAATGGTGTCCTTGATCATGTTGCCCGTCTTGGCGCTGAACAGACGGTCCATGCGCGCACCGATACCGTCGGCCAGGCGATCGGGGTGCGAAAGCGTTTCGTGCATGCTGTGGAGCGCGTGCTCGGCCTTCTCCTTGAGCTCCTCGACCAGCTTGTCTACGCTGTCAGACACTGTCTCCTTGTACTCCACCAGCCTCTCCTTCGTGTGCAGCTTGAAGCTATCCATGTCGTGGCGTGTGTTGTGTGATGTGGTTAAGGGGGAGAAGAAGAAGGGATGACGAAGTATAAGAAGGCAACTGATGTAGTTGTCGGTATGCTGTTGTTGTTGTTGTTGTTGTTGTTGATGAAGAAGAAGAGGACAAGGTCAAGTTGCTTTTATCCTCAATCGTCCAATTATCGGAAACCCACAACAAACCGATATTTTGGGCGAAATTTCAGCATTTTCTCCGTGCGCTCTCTTGCTCCCTTGTCGCCCCGTACTCCCTTAGAGGCCAGGTACAGGAAGATTTCATGGCAATCTTCGCCATAACACAGCCCTGAAGCCACTGATGTCAGCGGGCTGTGCGACTCATAGTGAACAAGTTATCATCCATTACGACACGTTTATGTGACGGTCTTGGCTCATCTGGTTGTTGTATATTGGAATTATGGATATTTTATGGCAATGCTGTGCTGGGCTCTGCTTCGAGCAGCTGTGCTGTGTGATGGGCAAGGAGACAGTAGAATTGCACAAGAATATAATTATGCATCGGCCAATCAGGTCGCAGGACACGTGGCAAAGGCGAAGCAGTTGACCGCAGCCAAGATCGATTACAGTATTATCCAAACCTCCGCTGGCGCCAGGATGTCCGTGTTCCACGTTCTCGTGGCTGTGTGCTTGGCTGTCCTGGGGGTGATCAGCCCGGTCGCCGGCGCCTCCGCCCAGAACGATCAAGGTGTATGGGAGACTCCGACCGCTGTAGGGTCTTTCCTCCCTCTCCGTGACGGACTGGCGGTGGTGGCCAACCAGTATCACGCCACGATCGACCTGGTGTGGGTGGACCGCAACGTGACCATCGCGTCTAGCTCGCCTCTTACGACTCCTCCGGGCAAGATGGCGCTTGACCCCCACGAGGGTGTCGTCTACGTGGCCCTGGCAGCGTCAAAAATTGTGAGTGAACTCCTATCAAGTTTTTTGGTGATGGTGATGGTGATGGTGATGGTGATGGTGATGGTGATGGTGATGGTGATGGTGATGGTGGTGGTGATGGTGGTGGTGGTGGTGGTCAAACGACTGATAAAACGTGGCGCAGGCGAGGGTCGTCCCTCTATCGGGCGACGTGAGTTACTATGACACGCCCTACCCTAGTGTGGATGTTGCTGTGGGGGACCGTTTCGTGTACGTCCTGTGTCGCTCGGCGGAGCGTTTTCAGTCCATGGTGGCCGTGCTGGATCGTATTCGAGGAAACCTAGTGGCGAACGTCAGCGTGGACTACTACACCGGAACTATCCAGACCTTCCATGACGAGTTCTTCTTCACTGCCAGCTTAGGCACCAGTACGTACATGACCTTCATACACACAAGCCACCACCGTGTGAAACGTTGTCAAGGTTGATGATGGCTCTTGGTTGCAGGCGGTGGTAATGCGTTGGCAAAGTACATTCATGTAGGTCCCAAGGACACCTGGAAACAAGAACAAGTAGGAGTGATAGGCAGTAATGGTACTCACTCTGTTCCTGACATCTTGATATCATCAGCTTTCTGACTGACGCGTGATCTCCATCGCAGGCAATTCACTTGCGATCTCGCCTGATGGACGGCACGTTGTGCTAGCTGCGGGTGGAGGCAACGGGCAGGGCTACTCCATCACGGACTACGACACTGGAGATCTGTCCAAGGTGTACGGCCTCTACGTCACTGGCGCTTATCCAACCGGTAAGCTTGTCTTCTGCACCTAGTCCCATTCAATGCTGTGTTCACTAAGCTATTATCGCCCTTGCGACTCTAGGCGCGTCTTTCTCTCCTAATGGGAAGTTCTTTGCGACCACCAACTACAACAACTACCTTCTGTTCAGCACGGCCTCACACACGCTGGTCATCCACAATCAGCCTCAGCCATCCCTGTCCATCACACAAGTAAGTCTCTCAGTGTCCCTGGATTCTAAGCGTGTCTACGCCCTCCATCGCAACTTCAGTCCGACCAACTACTTTGTGGAATGGTTCACCCTGCCTACTATCTAGCTTTCTTGTCCATTACCATCATGTGTTGGCCATGCACAACTAAACTTTGAACTTCAAGGTTTAAGTTATTGCCATCCAAACTGAACCGCTCATTGTCACGTACGTGACAGTGCTCTCTGTGGGACAAAAGAATGTTGCTGCGTGTGGTCACACTCCAAGATATCCTTATGATTGTGCTTCGAGTGAGGAATCAAGTGCGCACTTCAGCTCGCTCATGTGCTTTAGGTGTAGCCACGGGGGCTTGTTGTGTTCATGGGCTCGTAGTGCTGGGCAAGTCGGCGCCTCCTCCAGACGAAGAAGCCCACGGCACCGGCCAAGCCGCAGCACCCACCCAAAACTGCCACAACGATGATGGCGACGGCCCAACCGGGGATGCCTGTGGAAAGTGAAAAGGTTGGTGACAAGGGAAGGAAGAGTCAGGGTATCTGCACACAACAAGGAGGAGGATGACTCTGTACCCGAGTCAGACTTGTGACCGTAGAGGAAGGCATTCACCTTCACCGTCTTGTTGGCCAGTTGAATGGTGAGGTTCGGCACTGGGCAGCAATCCCCGTAGGAGCAGGACTGCGACTTAAAAGAAAACAAGTTCATGAAAGCCATCCTCGCCACGGGAGTGCCATCCTCACTGGTCGAAAGGCTGGCCGAGAAGGAGGTGAAGTTGAAACCGCCGAGGGAGCCTGAGTCCTGGTGCGCGGTCGCGTTGGGCTTGAGAAAGTAGGTGAACGTGGTGCGTCCGCAGTTCGAGTCGGGAGTGAGATTGAACACGTTCTCCTGAAAGGGATCCGCGCGAACATGAGACACCGTCCAGACGGAAATGAGGAGCCAGAAGGAGATGGCCCAACAAGAGAACCTTGACTTCATCTTCGCTGTCGGTCTGTCAAATAAACAAACAAACCTGCATATCCTCTTTTTCACAAACAAGCCTGATATTGACATAACAGTTCTTTCCTTTTAAGGTTATATAATATGTTCTGGCTCGCGACTTCAGTCCTTACCACGTCACGCTCGTGCAAGCCTGCGTGCCAGTGTCTTCTTTCTTTCATTCTTAGAAGTCTTTTTGGTAGCTGTTCTTATGGGATCTGCTGATTCTGTCGACTTACTCCTGGTTGGTCCGTCGCACCAGCATCACAACATTATAGTTGTAGTGAGTGTGCAGGAAGAGAAGGACTCTGATGGGTGCTACCCGTGGGCCTTCGCTGGTACGTCTTCTTCTTCGACTTCATGTCTTCCATTTGCCTCTCAGTGACTCAACTAAAATGGAGTATTACTCTGCGCTGCCACAGCTGTGGTGCGCTGTAGTGATGCTGGTGTGGGTGGGCTGGGTGAGGGGCGACGGCATGTTGGAGGTTCAGGACAACGAGGCGCGCAGTGTAAAGGACCTCACTGGCATCTGGCGCTTCAAGGTGGGTTGAGTTCACCGCCCCCTTCCCCTTGCACCATTTCGCTTTTCGTTCTTTGGTCTTTTCGTTTTCGTGTTTTACCTCCGAGATTTGATGATTCGCCGCAGGCGGACCTGGACAATGTGGGGATGACCGAGAAGTGGTGGCTGCGTCCGCTTGCGGAGCCGCTTATCCACATGCCGGTTCCGGCCTCCTACAACGACATCACGCAGGGTACAAGCGAGCGCCATAGTAAATGCTGATGATAAAGTTCTTGAGGCATCACTGATGGAAGTCTCTCTTTCCACTCAACAAAGACAATGAGTTAAGGAGACACATAGGGTTAGTGTGGTACGAAAGGGACTTCTACGTCCCGCGAGGCTGGTCAGCAACCGGCCAACGCATCGTGTTGCGCTTCGAAAGCGTGAGCTACTGGGCGTTTGTGTGGGTCGACGGGACACCGGTGCATTTTCTCTTACTCTGCATGGTGGATGAGAGGATTACTAAACACTTGTTCATCAGGTGGTCACGCATTCTGGTGGTCATTTGCCTTTTGAAGCGGACATCACGCACATTCTGGGCGGAGTATCTCGTGTTCGTCTCACTGTTGCTGTAAACAACACTCTCACTCCTTACACCCTTCCTCCCGGCATCGTGAGGGTATGTCGAGGAGATTCCCGCATCTTCAGTGAGATACATCTTCACCTCCTCTTTATGACACTGCAGACGGAGAACAACAACCGCTACCCAAAGGGCTACACTGTTCAAGAGACGTTCTTCGACTTCTGTACGATAAATGCACGTCTGATCATGACTGCACAAGCAGAAGTTTAACAATAGGAGTTGCGCACCCAGATAACTATGCTGGCATCGACCGCGAGGTGTATCTGTACACGACACCTAATCAGTGGATTGATGACATCACTCTGAGCTACGAACTTGGGGTAAGACCTGTTTTACTCCACATCTCACTAGACCAGGGCTCTAACTTTTGACACAGTCTTCCGGTGAAGCAGTGGTGAAGTATCAGATCAATGTAGCCAAATCAATCGCCAAGGATGAAGAGGTACGACAGGGCATCTCCCGAGACTCGAGAGGAGTTCCTAGCTGGACATTCATCGCTTCTCGCAGGGTCATCTTGTGCACAGTGCTGTGCCTGCCACTCCCGCTGTCTCACGCGTAAGGCTGCTGAACAAAGAAGGAGTTTCCGTGGCTGAGAGCAACAGCCTCAACGGTACCCTCGTCGTTAGCAAAGGTGTGAAATCCTTCTCCATACCTGCTTGTTCAGCCAACTCAAGCATTCGATTCCACTTCTTCAGGTGCACTTACTTTGTGGGAACCGAGTAAGGCGTATCTCTACACCTTGCATGTCACTGCCGATGATGACGTCTACCACCTGAGGAGCGTCGGTATACGCACGGTCCAGGTATCAGGCACCCATTTCCTCATCAACGGGAAACCCTTCTACTTTCATGGTGTGGACAAGCATGAGGGTAAGTCTCAAGGCTGAGTCTCTTAACTCATACTAACTCGGATGCACTACGAATACTGCATTCATACAGACTCGGACATACGTGGTAAGGGAGTTGATGATGCAATCGTGGTGAAGGACAACGACATGCTTCAGTGGCTCAACGTTTCGGCTTACCGCACCAGCCATTATCCGTACGCTCGTCAGTTCTACAACATGGCCGACCAGTTGGGCATTGTACGTCTTCCTTCGATCTCATGTTTCAGACTCTCCAAGTTAAACACTTCTTTTGCAGGTCATCATTGATGAATGTCCGGCTGTGGGTCTAGCGGAGGCATCCTTCTTTAACCCTACCACTCTCGCGCATCACAAGCAGGTTTGCTCGTCCGCTGCTCTTAGCGAACACACGCGAGTGCACTCACGATAGGACGTGCCGCAGGTGATGTATGAGATGATTCGTCGCGACAAGAACCACCCGAGCGTTGTCATGTGGAATGTGGCCAACGAGCCCAGCTCCGAACTGAGGGTGGCATACGACTACTTCAAGTACTTACTTCATCGCTGATCCTTGCTTGCAGACCTTTGACTGACCTCATGATGGCCTTGCAATCGTTACACAGGGAGGTTGCTAACTACACACGCGCCATCGATCCTACTCATCGACCAGTCACCCTTGTCAACGCTCGTGACTACACTGGCCAGACATGCGCAGAGTTTTTCGATGTGGTGTGCATCAACAGGTAACTATCCTCCACTTCATCATCGCCTTCATGATGATGTCTGCACACTCAAGCGTATTGCAGATACTATGCCTGGTACAGTGATCCGGGTCAGCTGGAGGTAATCCCCTATCAACTTGCGGCTGATCTTCAGGGCTGGTGGGCCAAGTATCAGAAGCCTATCATTATCACTGAGTATGGTGCTGACACCGTCCCCGGCCTCCACCACGATCCGCCCTTCATGGTAGCACGCCGAACAACCTTGACTTCTCTAGCCTCCTCCTATACAAGGTTGATCACTCACTCATGCACACCCATCCACTCCTTGCCAGTTCACGGAGGACTTCCAGGTGGCTTTCTTCAAGGAGTACCACAAGGTGTTTGATCAGTTCATCGGCAAGTACCTCATCGGCGAGCTCGTGTGGAACTTTGCTGACTTCAGAACGGGACAAACGAGTACGTTGAGCTTCTCCCCCCAACGACAGCGTTCAGCCCCCACGCCTGTGACATGACGCGTCACTCATGTTACGATACGGACAGCCATCCGAGTGGGTGCAAGCAATCTGAAGGGGATCCTGACCAGGCAGAGGCAGCCCAAGCCAGCTGCCTACGTCCTCAAGGAACGTTATTCACTCCTCAAGAAGGGAATCAATCCCTCGACCTCGCTTCCGCTTGACCACGTGAACAGCGCTACGCATCAGCAGGACCCATCGATCTTCATTTGAAGGACAAGCGGCCTTGTACTCTTAGCGTCGTTCTCTGCCAAGCCCAATTGTTGCTTGCTGTTTTCTTAGCTGGTGAGGACACAAGTTGATTGATAAGTGAAGGGGAAGCTTGCTCACCTGCTGTCGAGAGCAGCTACTGAGGCATGAGGTTGGTCGTGAAAATCTGCTTGAATATGTAGGGCAGCTTGGCGGTGTCGAGGCACACGTAGCTTCGGCCCACCGGAAGATCACGCCGCCAACGATCAGCCTCGTCGCTGAACGACGCGATGAATATGACGTAACTATTCACCTTCTTCTCCACACCTTCATCTATCAGCTTCGCAATCTGCTTTGGTGGAATGCTGTATCTGTTATATGGTGTTGGCGGTACCGAGCTTGCACAAGGAAGTACTGCTGGCGAATGTGCCTCACCTCCACAAGACTGAACAGTGCGTGGACGTGTGCCGGCGCAGCCTATCATGGAGGCAGAGATCAAGAAGACGGTGGCACGCATCGTCGTGTTCCTGGGCTCTGGAACGCAACGGGACAGATCATCATGGTCAATGGAGGAAAGTGAAGGCGTACAAAGAGGCAAAGGGAGCAGTCTGTACTCCATATCTGTACTTAGTATCACCAAGCAAATGTGTGAGTACAAGTAAGGAAAAGAGCAGAGGAATGATAGAGGAGAGAGAGAGTTGCCGCGGGCTGTCACAATAGCTTCTGTTTCTTCCCAGCTGGTGGCGCTTTCTCGTTGTGTCGCCATGATGCACAGAGTCGTTGTACAAGAAGGACAACTAGTATGATAATCGTGGCTACGATGAAGAAGAGAGCGACGAGAGCACCAACGCCAAAAGCGAAGAAGAGGCACACGAGAGTGACACACTCGTGTAATTCCTCCTCCTGTGTCACTGGTACGTAGTGGCGCCATCTTCTCGGCTTCGAAGACTCCGAGAGTGATTCTGATAGAAGAGGTCAATAACATTGAGTACAAAGAAGGCGGTACATTACCGTCTGTGGTCTCAGGCAGCTTTGGCATATTGTATCCCATATCTCTAAGCACCCCATACGCAAGGTCTGGGCGATCTGTGATGATTCCATCCACGCCTGATGATAGGTGCAGAGGTTTTCAATAAGATTTGATGCAGGTGGGACTATGGGCGCAAGGGTACCCTTGGAGAACAGCTTGCGCATGTATTGTGCGTCATTTACCACCCAATATTGTACTTTCGAGTTGAGGGAGTGAAGGTAGGCGATCATGTCATCTCCGTCCATTAGAAAGTCACCCACAACTGCACAGTGATGCGAGAGTTAGTGAATTGCAACACACGCCGTATCAAGGGTGTTGAAGACCACACTGGTTGGTAATTCGTAAACCTCAGCGGGAGGAGTCGGTAAGCCCAAGTAATGGTCAAGAGTAGCAGCTCCTGAGCCAAAGAGCATCTGTGTGCGTGGTTGCAATTTGAATGTTAATCGTGAGCTCTAGGTGTATCCATTGATGAGTGGCAAACCTTGATGCGCTGGTTGGTGGCTTCGGACTCGCACGCTGCAGTAGCCACAGCACCCTTGGTGATGTTTCGAAAGTGGTCGATTACATCACAAAACCTGCGATGACGAGGTAAATGCACTGGATTGAAGAATGCCTGGCTGCTCATCTCGGTACATACCTACTCACGACCACAAACCGCGACGAATAATTGGGCTGTTTGCGCAAGTGCTCCCACGTCAAGTCGGCCGCCAACAGTTCATGGTCCTTTATCTCGACATTGATCCAGGAAGTTGGAAACTCGGCCAGGAACTGGTCGAAGGTGGGCACGCGAAGCGGTTGTTGATCTTCATCAGCGACACGGTAAGGATAAGAAAGTCCACCATCGGGAGTGTATCGGTAACCAGCATCCAGTGCGAGCATCTCAGAAAGTGTCTTGTCGCGCACTGACCCGTATCCATCCGTCGTCCGATTGACGTTGTCATCATGGAACACTACAAGATGATTGTCGACCGTCAGCAGCACGTCCATCTCCAGCACATCGGCGCCAAGCTGCAACGCTGAGTGGAATGCCACCAACGTATTCTCTGGTATATGGAATTCATGAGACTTCACATTCCTCTTGCTCGATCGTCCTGCGAAAGGTGCAGAGTACCCGGATTGAGGTACCGCGAACCACGGTGCGCGAGGATGAGCGGTCGCTGTGCCTGAAAGAGCCAACTGTCCGATGCTGATGGCAGTGCCTCCGCGGCCACAGGGCTCAGGGCCAACACCACCGCACACCAGACCACCATCCACCAGCTCCTCATCAGGACCATCGCCCTGGTTCTGCTGCGAATGTGGAGTGAGTTGAACTTTTGCAAACGAATTTTAAAATTATTAAACAATATTTTATTATATTAATATATTAATATATTTTATATTTAAATTTTAGGACACCAAATAATATTATTTAGGATGAGAAAAAATAAAGAGCGAAAGGACACGCTGACTGCGCACTGCTTTTTGTTCAAACTTCTTGTTTTCGGGCACGTACCTGTTGATGACAGAGGTTCTGTCCTTTTTCTCTCTTTGGGACTTGCGCTACACGCCACGAAGATGTGCAAAAATTCTGCGTAAATTGAAATGCATTTCAAATTTGAGAAAAGAGAATTTACAAAAGATTGCGGAAAGTTTTGGTGTTTCGGTCACCCAGCTGCTTGACGGCTGATGATGACCGAGTCTCGATCATCCTACACATGTGTGTGGCCGAGGAATGTCACTTGGCGGCAGAGTCATAAGTGCAAGTGTAGATAGATAGAATGGGACGGGGGTGGGGGGCACATCTGTTGGTTTTCTGTTCTCTAGATGTGCTTCAGCTCGGTCCCCTTGCGCACTTCGGCGAGGAAGCCCTTCCTGTCGAGCTTCTTGATGTGGACGTCCTTCTCGATTATCGGCGTCGATCGGTCGTTGGTCTCGACGTGCTTCTTCTGGTCGAGTCCCTGCCTGACCTCCTTGAGCAGCTTGTCCTTCTCGAACCGGTGCACATGGACGTTGCGGTTGAAGAGCATGCTGGGCACGGCCTTGTCCTTGGTCTCCACATGCCTGAGGCGCGGCGGAGCCGCAATTTCGCGGAGAAGCACGTCGTGCTGTTGATGAACGGTCTTGAGTCCCTTGAAGAGGTCCAGACGTGGTGACGATCGGTCACGAATGCTGCTGCGGTTGACCTTCTTGAGACGGTTCAGGTTGTCGCTGCGCCGCAGGTCGTTCATGAGCCTGCTGACGTTGTCCTTGGAGCGCTTCAGCTGGAAGTCGTCCTTGCCGAGCCTGATGGAACGCATCAAGCCCTTCTCCTCGGTCTCGACGTGGGTGAGCGGCTTCTTGGTCTTCTTCTGGCGGATCTCCTCCAGCAAGGGCTTGAGGTTCATCCTCTTGAGGTGGAACTGCATCGACTTGTCGCCGCGCTGGTCGAAGAGCTTCCTCACGTCGGGCTCCTTCACGTCGACGTGCTTCATGTTCATGCACATGCGCTCGAAGCCGCCGGAGCGCTTGAGCTCGGAGAGGTAGGCCTCGCGCCTGACCCACATGTAGGAGTCAACAGGCTCCTGCTCCTCGTCGCGGCCCTTGCCCTTGTGCTTGCGCTCGCGGTCGCCGATGGCTCGTTGCTGCTCCATGGCGGCCCTGAGCTCGGCTTCGCCCTTCTCCTTCTGCTTCATGCCGGCCTTCTCCATCTGCTCGATGCCGAGGACGTGACCGACCGTAGCCTTGACACCTCCGACGAGCTTGTCCTTGTAGCCGGCCATAGTGGAGGCGTCTTCCTGTTGCTGCTTCTGGGACATGTTGGTGTGGGAAGAAGAGAGAGAAGGTTTAGGTTGTAAGGATCTGCTTGTGTGTTATGTGCGCGATAGAGTTGTGATGAGGAAGAATGAAAGAGAAGACATCATTTATACTTTAGCTCCTGCTGTAGACACCAGTACCTGTCACCGTATGTACTCATACGGAAACGCATGCCAAACGCCCTTGCCCCGTACGGTCGATTGGGAACTATGCGTCCCTCCACGGGGAAGATCGCACCGTTTTCGTCGCCATCCACCACACCGAGCAGGCACTTTCCGTTTTTAGGTTTTCTCTTCTTTTCTCCGTTTTTCCTAAACATTTTGATTGGAGAATCTATTTTCCGTTTTATTTCGGTTTTTGCGGACATGACGGAACCGCGGAAATAGCAACGAGTTTGCTTTTCCTTCGGCAGAACCTCTGCACTTCACGGTACCACTGTGCGGTAGGTGAGCGAGACACGCCGACCGCGAGGCACCCGCTTGCCTTCCACAGCGTCGGCGAGCGAGGGTTCGATGCCGTGCGTCCATTTGTATCTGCAAACGAAGAAACTCAATGCTTTAGATTCAACCACCCAGCAGCTCCTCGCCAAAGCGTAGAGGCAATCCCCTTGACATCTAGTCGAATTGACGGGTACGTACCGTGCATCATCCGTTATGATGACAAGGGAACGAGGCCGGAGTAACACAGGAATGTGCTCGCCTGACCGAGTTTCGGTGAAGTTCATCACACAAGGAGACAGGAGAGACAGCGACACAATGCACGATCCAAAGCATAACCTATCGACGTGAGGACCGATACCCTGACCTGGCTCATACTCTGGGTCAAAAGTGATGAGAATACATTAGCGGCGAGAGGATGGCCATTCATTCCAGCGTCACTTGGTACCGTTGATGATAAGCTGATCGAAGTTTGGCAGTCCTCGTTGACTCATCTTGTCGATCACCTTCTGAGCAAAGTCTGGCATCGGAATGCGACGGGTCCGATCAACGTCGAGCAGCGTATAGTTAAACAGGTACCCATAGTGCTGTGTTCGCCTGTGTGTATGGCACCAAGGCCGCAGTCATCCACCGATTAAAGACAGAATGTGCAGGCCATCGAGCTGCATATGCGCACCTGTGCAGAGTTGTGTCCCATTCAAGACTATCAACAGCTGCGATCAGGGATTGTTCCTCTTCCGGAGTGATGAAGTCCTCGATGTACTCAAGCCCGGATGGCAATCGCTGCTTAGCTGCGGGTTTCGGAGGCTTTGTAGCGTCTGGCGCGACGTAGCTCAGTGGAGGGGCAACTCCACCTCCCTGTTCACCAGTCTGTCCCGGAGCTGGACCTGCTGCAACCGGACGCCACCCACGCTGACTGCCCGCCACTGCGTCATGTGTCCAATCCAGTCAGCCGAACTGCTAGTTTGCGTTCACCGAGATCACAGATAACAACCTTGTGCAGCTGGCTTCGCCGCAAGGTTTCCCCGGCGGGCAGGACGGCTAACAGCGCCGCGTCCCGCCCCTGGTTGCACTCTCTGGTTCCTGCTCATACCGCGTCTCTCGGCACCTGATAAATCAGAAGGCATTTTGTATCTTACCCGCAGATTTAAGTGAATTCAATCTCAAAATTTTCGCAAAGCTTTCAGAAAAAATGAAAACAATTTCTGATAAATAAGAAGAAAACGGATAGTCACATTTTCCACAACCTGTCGCCACCATGGACATGAAGGACCTCATTCGCAAGCGGCTGGGCCTCGCCGGTGGGAGCGGTGGTGGTTCGACGTCTTCCACCACAACACCTCCTAGCGAAGGAGGCAAGACTCAGTCGACGGCTGAGTCGACGGGAAACGGAGAAGAGAATGGTGCAGCTGCTACGACAGAGAGTGACCAGCAACGCGTGTCGGTTTGTGACTGTGGTCAGTGTCAAGAGTTCGTTGCCACCAAGCGACCACCGCGACCGGCGCCGTCAGCCGCTACCCGAGGTGGACGTGGACGAGGACGAGGAGGCAGGGGAAGAGGAGGAGGAAGAGGACAAGGCAACCCCTGGGGTGTCCAGTCGTCGAGCGTGGGAACAGCTCCAGACAGTGATGAAGATGACGACGAGGAGGACGAGGTGCCCAGCAGCACGACCTGCGCTTCGTGCGGTTGTGACATCATCAGTCACGTCGTGCCGGGACAGCTGGAGGACGAGGACGGTTTCGACGACGAGGACTATGACCCCGTCTACGGCGAACACGACTGACTGACCTGCCTCGGCCGCAATCGTCTTTCTTTTTGTTTACCAAAATAATAAAAGAAAATATAAATTGATTCTCGTAGGTTGCCTGATGACAAGATTTCATCCGATTGACGGGGCTAAGCCTCGCATAGGATAAAAATTTGAGTAATGATGACGTTATTCATGTGGGCATTTTTTAAGGATCTCAAAAAGCCACGTTTTCCGCGAATAGTTGAGAAATTTCGCTCCAATAGTTTGTCGACATTAGAGCGCAATACAACGCTACCTCAATTTTGCTCTCTACTCGGCAGGGGACCCATCTGATTCTTGAACAAGAAAGGGACCTGCACACCCTCTGCACATCGATTCGTCTCTCCTTTTTCTTACTTCTCTATCCTTGGCATGAGTAGTATATACCATTAATTCTCAATCAATTCTCCCCTCTTTCCTCATCTTTTGCCTCTACACGCCTGCCTACTATTCCTCCCCTTCATTTTCTACTCTGCTACTTCGCCCATTTTAATTTATTTTATTTTTACGAATTACGCCGACGCGTTCAGAGCCCACTTCGATTCCATCTTCCCCTCCTCTCGTGCGCGCATCGGTGCAGACGATTACTCGGCCAGTCTCCCGTCCGTCCCAAGAGAGAGGTGAAGGTGGTGGAGGGGTGACGTTCCATTCATTCATTCATTACCCACTTTTGAAGGTCCACACTACATCTCGAATCCTCAATTCCAATTGCCTCTACTCGCATATTCATTAATTCCTCTAATCGAGTCATCTCGATCAATTAATCAAACAAACCCAATTCCACCCCTCATCTCGACTCATCCATTGGGCTCTCGAAGGATCGATCTTTACCCAAGCAAAGACGACCAATGTCCTCGACTACGGTGACATCGAGCAAGGACGGGATCGAGGCTCAAGTCGCGATGGCCAAGACCAAGAGCAGGAAGGCCTCGCTCGCCTCCTCGCTGAGCTCGATCAATCCCATGAACAAGATGAAGGCGCGCAATAGTGGTGCAGTGGGCTCCCTCAGTAGCAGCAGCAACAACAACAGCAACGCCAGCAAGGCCCTCAGCGTGCCCAACAATACGGCGCCAGTGCCCCTTCTCATAGACCCTGTCAGCAACAACAGCCTCTCGCAGCAGCAGCAGCAGTTTGGTAGCCTCAACTGGGGCGTGACGCGCCAGCTCTCGCGTTCGTACGAGGACATCGTGGATCACGAACACCCGCGGCCTCATACGCTCGTCCACGGTTCGAACTCGTTCGACGACTACATTGACTTCCAGAAGCGTGAGAAGGAGCGCGAGCCCAAGAAGCGTTCAAAAGTCAAGGAAGAGGAGAAGCGTAAGAAGCGCGAGGAGAAGGAAGCCAAGAAAGAGCGCGAGCGCAACGAGAAGGAGCGCCGCGATGGGACGGAAGAAGAAGAGTGGGAGCGCGATCCCACCGACGAGCTGAAGAAGAGAGAAAGACCGTCCGAGCCGGCTTCTCGCAAGGACGATCGAGCCACGGGCGACAGTGACGACAATCAGGGTACACCGCCCAAGAAGCGTAGTCTCTTGTTGCCGAACGTTGAAAGCGGGACAGAAAAAGGCAATCAAGACATCGTGAGCGCTGATGCCGATTCGAAAGAAAGCGGTCGTAAGAAGAAGACGGAGAAGGACACCGAACCTGAAATTAGGGACGAGGCCACCAACCAAAAAGACAGGAAAGAATCAAAGAAAAAGAAGGAGCGCGATAAAGACAAGGGTGATGATGATGAGGAGCGGAGTGGAAGCGACAAAGAGCGCGAGAAGCGGCGCGAGGTGCGCAAGTCTCCATCGGAAGAGCGTAAACGTGATAAAGTAAATGCCAAGACCGATAAGGATAAGAACGATAGCGACGTGGAGGACACCACCAAGCCTGCAGTTCCCCACCAGGCCGTAGCGACTCCGCCCCCGAAAAAGAAGCTTGCCAGCAGCAAGGAGAAGGAGAAGACCTCTGCAGCCAAGGCTGCGAAGGATGATATACGCGACAAGCGCCGCTCCCAAGAAAGGAAGAAAGAAGACTTAGTGCCCACTTCGCAACCCACGAGCCTTGCCCTCATCGTCTCCGGTAGCGACAAGGTTCTGGAGGGCATCGCCAAGCGAGATTCCATCGAACGCGAAGATTCGGGCGAATTCTACCGCCACCTGAGCGAGGGTGTGCCGCGTATACTTGATCACGTTCTTACGCCACAGCGTACTCGCCGTATTCCACCGGGACCCGAGGACAGCGGTAATAAGGAAGGTTCTGATGCACCGGCTGACCTTCACTCGCCTAGGCCAGCTGTTGCAGGTGAACACCCTTCGCCTCCAGCTGAGCGTGCACCCGCAAGCAGCCTGGGGTCTGGATCTTCCATCAAACCCAGAAGCACTGCCGTAGCCAAAGCTCTCTTCGAGTCAGCTGACAGCCAACTTTCCCAAGACACGAATGAGACTGGCGCTGAGGAAGCTCCGGAGCCGAAGGACGAGCCTTGGGCAATCTACCTTGGCATGGTGGGCCCGTATGCTGATGACGACGACGAAGCCGAATCTCCAGGATCGGCTCGCGGCTCTATAGAGGAAGCGGCCGCCGTGACTAGCGTCTCTCCTACGCTGTCCGTTACATCACCGGGTAGACACATAGTCTCTCCCTCTGCCTCACCTACACGTCGACCATCACTTGAACAGGTCAACTTCGGACTCTCAGCCTCGCCTCGTTCGAGCTCACCTCCTGCGCCAAGTTCGCCGCGGCCCGATAGACCAACACCTCATCGACTCCCAACAGGGAGTGCTGAGACGGTTGGCCTGCATGACTCAGGGTTATCCTCGCTGACAAATGCAGGCACCGGCACAAATGCCCTTCCAGCCCATCTGCAGATTGATCCATCCGCGGATTATCGTAAAGCAATCGCTCGTGTGGCAGCACAGCTTCATCCGGATCTCACCCTCTCGAAAATGAGCTTGGTCGTCATGAACAAGATCGTCAACCTGCTATTTGATCGTATAGCTAGCGAAGTACGGCATCCCTTGTATCAGTGGTAAACTCGAAGAACTAAGAATTACATTTTCCTTCAGGCGGCCAAGTTTGCCAGAGACAATAAGCGTAATACCATCACTTCTCGTGAGATACAGATGGCAGTTCGTCTGATATTTGCCCAGGTAACTTAGAGGCTTAGCGCATTTTGGCAATGATATAACTTATAAGAGGTTTTTTCTTACTGCAGCAGGGCGCTAACATGGCCCAGCATTGCATCACTTTCGCTGGCCAGGCAGTGCATAGCCACTTTGCTTTGCAAGAGAGGCATAAGCGAGAAGAAGCGGAAAAAGCACAGCTTGTCGAGCAGGCCACAACCACCGAAATTACCGATACGCAAGACGATGATTCCGAACAAGGCCTTGTATCGTCTGCTGAGCCGGAGTCAGGCTCTGACCAGCTCAATGCCTCAGATATGCTGACCCGGCAGCTTAACAATGATGAATCGGCAACCAACTTGGATGAGGGCCCGAACGCCGATGTATCTGTTGATCCTGGTGACGAAGGAGAAGCCGAGTATGGTCCCGATGACGAGGTGTTCCTACTACGCACCCGCACAATGCGAGAAAGAAAGCAGACTCTAGCCTCGATAGGCGATCCGGAAGCGTTATTTAATGCTCAGCGACAGGAGAAGCGGACCAGCGGCACCGATCGATTCTACGAAATGATGAGCCTTGGTGCTGAGAAGAATCTCAAAAGCGCTGCCGCAGCCGAGGGTGAACGTAGTAGCAGCGACAGCGATGACGCTAAGCAGCC
>CDEZ01022106.1:0-19225 GCA_000826365.1 Acanthamoeba royreba | reverse complement strand
GTGTGTGTACAATTAAAAATAAATAACAAAATTACGTGAAATAAAAGTAACGAACAGAGAAAATGAAAAAGAATGAAAAAGGGTGTTTTTTTTGAGAGGGAGGGGGGTACTGAGTCCGAGCGGGTGATGATGCGGAAGAGGCAGGGCTGGTGTGCGTGAGAAGAGGAGGAGGAGGGGGAGGAGGGGTGGTAGGGGCTGGTGGCCTGGACTTCGCGCCTGAGGTCGGCAAGACGGAGGAGGGTGAAGGTGCCGGCCCGGTAGGTCTCGTGGGAGTGTGGGTTGGTGATGCCCAGCGCCCCATCGCTGAGGCGGATGATGCCCTTATCCGCCTCTCGCCGCCACACTTCCTCCGGGAAGCCCGTCAGCCGCACGAACCACTCCTCGCACGATATCTTTGTCGTCACCCGCTTCATCTCACTTGCTGCTCCTCCTGAAGAATGCTGCTCTTTTTTTCTTTCCGTCGAACTCAAGTTCGGCTTTGTGGTTGACGAACTGAAATTAGATACCCTACTCTCCGTAATAGAGACGAGTGGCTTGGTGGCTGCTGTTGTAGTTGTTGTATAGGTGGTGGAGGCCGGCGCAGGTGATGGGTCGGCGCGGCGAGAGGAAGGACTGTTCGAGAGAAGACCAAGGGAGAGAGGTGATGGAAGATGAGTTCGGCTTCCTCCCAGCGTGATGCCTTCCCGGGAGGGAGGAGCAAGCGAAACGGAAGAAGGTGAAGATGGGGCGAGCGAAGAGGAAGGAGAAGGAGGGGAGTCCGTTACAGCCAGGTTATCCGGCCGTGGCTTCTTACGTTGTTCTTTGTCACCGGCATCGTCAGTCGGCTTGTTTGACCGTCTCCATTCCCGACTTGAAGACATGAGAGTTCTCGCGCTGTCTGCTGTGCAGTTTGGTGTTGTTCTCGTTCGTTCGTGTGCTTGTTCTTCCCAACTGCCACTAACGGCAACTTCCTTAAAACGTTGTACATCACATGTTGCCTTATCCAGCTACATCATATCGGATTTTGGTTTGTGGAGATTGGGACCACACTTGTCCATCCTGCCCTCTTGTAGAGGTGCCTCTCCCTTGGCGGTATTCCTGGGGATGGGCCTCAGTCGGTGCACCACAGCCACTCTTATTACGTGATCGCAGGCAATGGGCACAGCAGGTCCGATCCATCTCCGAGATAAGGTAAGATGTATGATTTCCAAAACAGTTTGAAATTTAGGCAAACTTCGGGCACATGCCACGTGGCACCCTCGCCTGGGAGGGATATTCACACACAAATTATATTAATTCTAGTCACCCTCACAATGACCGATGCAGCCCGGCCCTGGTGGGGGAATCGCCACTTAAAACTGTTCCTGGGAGTGGTCTTCCTCGCGTGGGTGGGTTTCCCCTCTCCTCCTCTGGTGATGACGCTGATGATGATGATACGGGACCACACAACTCATACCATAACGGTCCCGCTTGTATGTAGGTATACATCACCTACATCCACAAGCTGCTCCTGCCCACTTGTATCGGTTCGAGTGGTGAGGTGCAGCAGCCGACGTATGAGAGGCCAGAGGCCCAACGTCTGGGAGAGCAGCACCAGTACGCTTGATCCTTGAGTAAATAGGAGTTAAGGAGGAGTATTTACTCAGTGCACAGGTTAGCCCAAGCTTTAGTAGTGAGGACCAACTCTTCAACGTGTATCGCCACACTATACACTGGCCAACCGGAAACGCCAGGTAGTGCCCCATCTGCCTATGCGCTCCTTGATGTGAAGAATTGAACCTTAAGATTCCTTTTGACGTACCTAGGGCTCAAAATCCAGTTCACTCCCAGCCAAGATGACGGCAATACCGCAACTGTTTGTGTTATGCTGCACGACTGGACGCAAAAAACGACCGATTGTCTTGAGATGAGCAGCAGCAGCAGGATTCTGCGCTCGAACAGTTCATCACCAGCAAGCCCCAACTCAACTGCTGGGTTGATCTTTTGGGTCATGATTGATCTGCCCAACCAGTGGCTCTTTGTGGGATCGGGCTCCTCTGTTACCATCAGTACCACCGTCCTCTCCATGAGACTTGACCAGCAATTGAAGCGCCCCCTCCGCGATCTGAAGTATCTTAACTTGTACCTCACCCTTCTGAGTCCTATTGAGTAACTAGAATACTGACGTGAGGAGAATACACAGCAATCCATCGACTGCGCAGGTGGAAGAATTGGATAAACCTTCCTCTGCCCTTGAACTCAATCGATTCCCGCTTAAGTTCAGGAATGACGGATCCTTCAACCGATTTCGGGGAAGCACTCTCGTGTGCATGCTCCGGCCGACAGAGTTTCATAGCCTGCTGCGCGCTCAGCGGCTGCTGGAAGAAAGTCCCTTAGCGCCGTACTACTCCTTCTTACCTCCAGAAAGCTTCCACATGACGATATTCGATCTGATACACGAGCACAAGCCCGCCTACATCAATCGATCGCAGCCCGTTGACTGGGCAGCAGAGCACCGCAGGATCCAGAGCTTGATCCCGCAGGAGATGTTGAAGCCCGACCTGGGATTCACCATGGTGATCGACCGAATGCAGGATGACCTTCGCCACGTGGTGCTCATGCCTGCGTCAGATGTGGAGAAGAAGGCTCTGGACGAGTGGCGGGCCAGGATCAGGGATCTCACCGGATTGGCCATGCAGACCAACTACACATTCCACATTGCTCTGGCGTACCGGATCCGCCCGATGCACGGAGAGAAGGTATGGAAGATGGCTGCGGAAGTCAAGGCCAAGATGGAAAAGGAGCTCTTTGTCAAGAGCGTGCGCAAGATATCCGGCCCTCGACTCGTCCGCTTCGATGACATGTCGTTCTTCCACGACGAACAGGGATCCTATGCGTAACCAATTTTGTAATTTTGTAACAGTTTCGAAACAAATGAAATTATTTTCTTCGGCCTTGAATTGACGCGTGGCCATCAAGTGCAACAAATCAAAATTGATCAACAACAAACTCAGCGTGGATGGTGCGAACAATCTCTTTCTAGTGACACACTATTTTTTCTTTTATTGAAAATCTTTAAATGAGGTGATTTTGGTCAGGAATTAATTTTTTTAATTTATTATTTTTATTCCCATCTTTTTATTTTAAAAATATTATAAAATGAGTGTCGCCACACTGGAAATTTTAATTATTCTTTTTTCTTTTTTTTAAAATCCAAAATGTGGCTGTGCAGGAGAAGGACTTCTCTGACTTTACGCGGGAGGAGTTCGACCTGAAGGCGTGGGTCAACAAGACCCTCGACCCCGCCGCAGCAGAGCCCACCGACGTACGCCGCCATCCTCCTCCTTGCTCGCGCATGAGTGTGCTTCCTGCAGGACGCTTTCCGGTCCGCGCTGGTGTGGCACGCCACCACGCAGCGCATGCAAGCGAGAAGAAGCACTTGGCGATGCACGAGTCTGGTGAACGCTCGTGCTGATGAGTTTGAATGTGATGTGATGTGATGTGAATGCAGACCTACGTGTCGACGCTGGTGTGGAAGTTGCAGCTCTTGTCCTCTGAGCTCAACCACTCCCTGCGCGAGTTCTCGGCCAAGGCTCTGAGGAACATTCCCAAGTACGCGCTGGCGTGGACACGCTGCATGGAACGAAGCATTGTGGGTACTCACATGGATTGTGCGCTGCAGGACCATCCGGAGCATTGAGAGTGTGCGCAAGGAAGCAGCGGCTCTGCAGACCCAGATCACGTCTTTTGCCGAGACCTTGGAACAGGTGAGTGATCTTAGCTCATGGATATCCATTCCAGACGCAGGCGCTAACGGTGCAGATAGATCGAAGGCAATGCGGGCAACTCGCTTGAAGTACTGGCAGCGCTGGACACAGTAAAGGTGGCCATGGAGAAGTGCTCCAGCATTCTCGTTGAAGCTGAGAAGTTGAAGAAGCTCTCGGAGGACATCGACAATGTGTTCCGAACCAATGACTTCCGACGGGTAAGAACTAGTCTAGTGTCCTTCCATTTATTTATTTATTTATTTTATCTCATACCTTCCGTGTAACTCAAACAGATTGCAGATCACATATTCGGAATGTCACAGAGCATGTCGATACTGAAGGAAATCCCCCAGTTCCAAGATAGCCAGCGCCAGCTCATGCTTTATCAAGATAGACTCGAGGGCATGGCAAGGCCGCATCTCCTCAATGCTTTTAACACGCATCAAACAGGTACCGTTGTGTAGTTAGTCATTTACCTGCTGCAGCCACTCATCAGGGTTTCGCCTGTCTGCCCTCTTTGCGTCTAGACACTACCCTTAGCTTCGTCGATGTGTTCCAAAAGATCGATAGAAGATCTCAGCTTCAGCAGCACTATTATCGGTTTGCTCACGCTCGCCCATCCGCCGTTCTTTCATTTACTCACCATATCTGTCCCTAGGTGTCGGCTTGTTCCTCTGGAGCAGCAGTGGCATTCATTCAAAAAGCCTGAGCCAGCGGGAGCCATCGGACGCACCGTAAGTCCTTCTTCATTTGTGGATTGGCTTCCATCGTTCTATGATTCTGTACTTTCCACAATCAACCAAGAGGTACGTTAGGATATACACCGCCAACAGCCTTGAGCTCGCGTTCGCTAACTCCTTTCCATTTAGAAAAACTGGGTAGCTCAAGTGTTCCCTTCGGAGCCCTTCGTGTTGGCTTCGCTTGTTGCCTACGTGCTATCAACGCTAACCGAATCGTTCCGGCAGCGCATAGATGGCCTTGTTCAAGATGGGCCTGCTGATCCCTCTCGTATGGTTCCATGGCTTGTTGAGGACGATGATAAAGGCTTATGAGATATCGCTGCCAGGTCCCTCGAACGGAATGATCAGGCTGGATCAACTTATTGCCGCATACACAGTTACGAGTAGTTTTGCTCAAACTGTGATCGGGGTGCTTGGACTGCAAGGTTAGTTCGCATTGTCAAAATCCTGTGCTTCTCGTTTTCGTGCTAACGCATGGTCCCATCAGACTCCACCACGCAAGGAGCAGCAGAATCAGCACAGGCAGTCGTGCGAGCTATTTTCTGTCCGTACTTCCCCTACCAGAGGGATTATCCGAATCTCGAAGCACGAACTCTCACGCAGGATCTTGAGACTCTCAAGCCCGCATGCCTTGGCTTCGCCGAGACACTGCGTCTAGTCGACAACTCGGTATCAAAGCTATTCCTCGTGGCCGAGGCCGCTGTGGAACGCTGTATCCAATTCACAAAGGCATCAGAAGCCGACGGTCTGCTTCGCGTGCTTTCGGTAAGTACTGTCAGCGGCATTGCTCATGGATGGCAACTTACCTTCCTGCATACTCCCGCCAGGAATTCTTTGCCAAGTACGTGCAACATATGCTCGACGTGCTGCAGCACCTACGCATAGCAGCCCATCTGGACATAGGTCCGGATGCTGGCCAGCCTGCTAGCGGTAGGTGTTTACCTTTTGTTTATCTTAAACACTAATGAACTAACACGTGCCATGTAGGACGGGCTGGAACCTCCCGTGGCGCACATCTGCAGCATGACTGGTCATATTTCCAGGGCGCACTTCAACTCTTACAAACGGTATGCCTTGGGAGATTGTACTACCAATACCGGCAGCACATTACTGATCGTTGTGTACAGGCTGCTATGCTTGCTGAAAGCATGTCCGGTTTTGATAGGCAACTCAGAGGAGTCATTTCTGCTCAACGCTCAGCTCTCTTCGGTCCACAATTCCAGGTGAATAAAGAGTACGTTCGTTTCCATCCAGCTGAGGTTTTCCCTTCTTAACTCCTGTGTGCAGCACGACGTACCAGACTATTCCGTGCATCCACCTGCGCGAAGAGCCGGAGAAGGCCAGACGTCTTTGGGGCTTCTTTCAGACTCTCGAAGACGGTACGTGCTGGCTTTTGTGGACAGTAGTTACGATGAGTCATTTGAATGATGATTTTGTGTTGCCAGTGGGAACAAAGCTACTACCGGCACCTGCGCAAAAGTTAACGACATTCAATGCCTCGTGCCAATCGTTCGTGTACGATACTATGTTCCAAGCGATCAAGGAACAGCTAGCGACCTTCCCTTCTCTTCCGGTACATGATCGTGTGGCCATTGCACTGTTCGCTTCCCATTTTCCCTTACTCTTCTATTCTGCACAGGCGTGGCAACAACAGGAAGAAGCTAAGCTTGCCAACGTAGAGGTTCCCACATTCAGCAAGCAACCACTTCCTTATATCACGCAGATAGGTATATAGTAAATTGCAGGAAACCTGCCACAGGTAACTGATCAGGTCTATCACGATCAGGTGAGCATCTGTTCGACCTACCACAGCAGCTAGAGCCCTTTGCTGCTACTCATCCGGCGTTCTCCCAAATTCCCGGTGCCCTTGCTGAGCCCGGTGATGCTGATGGAGAACCTGAAGCGCATGGTACCGTTCTTCTCCTTTGAACTCCATCTTGGACCGCCTCGCTAACTCCGTACATGTAGACTTTGCCTGGGCGTGGATCAATGCTGTGGCTCGTGGTACCATGTCGCTCTACGTCCAGCGCATCCTAGAGATCCCTACTCTTACGTCCCAGGGCGCACTGCAGCTAGCCGCTGATATCCGTACGTTGTTTCGCTCTCATTCCCGTTGATGTATTTGCACTCACATTTATGTGTCATATTCCTCGAGCAGGTTATCTTTGCAGCATTTTGAGTGCCTTGCGAGTGACGCCAAGCAAATCGCTCACCAGCATTCAACGCCTCCTTGAACTTCCGGCAAACGAGTACCAAGCTCCCAATACCTGTGCACATGAATGTTGATCAACTCATCCATCATCCATTGTAAACATTGTAGACTGGTGAACGCCAGCGCAGAGGAAGAAGGCAATGAAGCCAACTACCGGGCCCAGATCGTCAAGATGCGGGGACTCGCCGGAGGCCACCACCAATAAATGTCGGCCTCTGAACAGACCAGTTCCTCTCGTCTGTCGGACCTACTTCAACTCAGATGTTCGTGCTGCGCCGGGACGGCAGACAAGCGAAGCATAGAGGGTGAAGAGAAGAACCGGCAACGAGAATTAGGTGTGGAAATATCAATCGCAAGCTCTTCGGGAAAAGGCAACAACCAAATAAATACAAATTTTTTATTTTTGTTTCTTTTGTTGTTTTCTGACGTGAACAGTGACTGTACACACGGACATCCTGGGCGGCGTTCATCTCCCTTTCTAATATCGCGCCACCTCTGTCTCTCCGCAGCATTTATTTATTTTTGTTATTTTAACTCATTTACGTCCGTCAAACACATCTCCTACATGCGCCGCACGTCCCACTTTTAAGAGATTTTATTTGAAAAATTAGATTTCTTCTTTGCGCCCCGATGGATCATCTCCACCCCCGACATACATCTTCCTCTTCTTCTTCTTCTTCATGTCGGCAACCTCTGCCTCGCCTCCTCTTCTCCTCCGGGTCACGTTCTTCTTCGTGTCTTCATTTTCACTTCATCTTCGCCCTCTCCATCTTCATTTTCATTTCTTCCATCTTTTTTGCTGATGGTGTGACGGCTGTAATTTCTGCCGATGCACCCGCCCCCCACAAAACTCCTTCCGGCCATGGTAGGGACGCGTCCCTCCCCCCAAACCCCCCAGCCCCCCTTCGTGACGATGCCGATCCCGCCTTTGAAAATTTGGCTGATCCCAATGAGGTTGATGAACTGAATCTCAACCTACCGGCGGCCCCGCTACGCGGAAGCATTTCTCGGTTGAAGCCGGCGTCTGCGCCACTTCAGTACCAGGAACTGAAAATTCTGGCCTACGGTCACGACCTCCAGCCGAACACCTCCTACCAAATCGACTGGGGTGGTACCACCTCCCTCCTTTATTTTTTAATTTGCAGCAAATTTAGTTAACATGAATTTCAGTTCACACTCTTCCAACGAGACTTTTATTTTATGATTGTGAAAGACAAATCATGATGCATTTGAACTAACGGGTTATTATGACAAACGCGTGGTGGTACCCGTGCAGAGACGAGTGTGCTGTTCTGCAAGTGGCTGAGCGAGGAGGTGCTGTCATGTCCACTGGCGCCTCTCACTGCGCCCGGTCCGGTGTCGGTCGCCATCAAGATCGGTACGAATATCATCAGTCCGGCCAACCTCACCTTCCTCTACTACAGTACGTTCCCATTCCTCTCACACACAGCGATGTCTGTCACTGATACGCTCGCTTGATTGTGGTTTTATTGACAGCACCACCTGTGCTTTCCAAGCTGAAGCCACCATCCGGCAAGGTTGATGGCGGCTATGATGTACAAATATTTGGCTACAACTTCTTTCCTAATCCGGATGGTACACAGGAGCTTTCGGTCCATGTTGGTTTGTTTGCTTACACACAGGCCACCATGCAGGCATTCTGTGCAAATTTGGCGACAAGATCACGCAGGCCATCTTCAGCAACCAGACTGTAGCGCCGCTCAACGTAACAAATACAACTGTCAGCCCCACTCCCAGCTCATCCCCCGCCGCCCAGCAGAATAGCATAGTTTGTTTGTCCATTCCTGGGGCTGAGAAGGAGGTACTGTAATAGCATGCTCATTTGAGGGTATATATCCAGCTTGACGCTGTTGTAACTTTTTCGACAATTTATAATTAGGGCTCTGTTCAAGTGTGGGTTAGCCAAAACGGACAGGTGTTTGGAAACGCCTCTCTCACTTTCGAGTATACAAACGCGCCAAAGCCGGCCGGAGCAGGTCCACTCTCTGCAGCTGATATAGCCATCATCGTGTGCGGTTCGCTTGTACTCTTGATCATCCCGTCAGTTGGATTTGCCTTTTGGTATTGGTCCATCCATTCCCCGTCTGCACTCCGGTCCTCATTGACACTTGTTACATTATCAATGCTGTAGGCTATACAAGGAGCGGAAGCGTCGCCGATCGATCCTGCCGTTTACACAAATTGATATAAAGGAACGAGGTGTTAAGGAACCCATAATCGACTATTCAGAACTGCATATGATGGGTCCTCCCATCGGCAAGGGCTCGGACGGCATTGTGAATAAGGCCAACTATCGCGGCGCGATTGTGGCTGTTAAGACCTTCATCTCATCATCGATCAACACGTCGCTCGAGGATTTCAGTCGTGAAATGCGGAATCTTAGGTACAATCCCTCTCTTCATAAAACGACTTATTGAACCTCATATCATTTAATATTACTCTTCAACAGTTCCCTGAGTCACCCTAATATTGTATATCTGGTCGGTTCATGCACTACGCCTTCGCCGTGCATCGTTATGGTAACACCATGGTCCTTCACTGTAGAGAAGTGGACTGATCCGAAGATGTATGCAATTAGGAATATGTGGAGCGCGGCAGCTTGCTCGACATTATAACACGGAGGCCGAAGCAGCTGACCGACAAGCGCATCAAGCGCATCGCTCGCGAGGTGGCCCTAGGCATGAATTATCTTCATTGCATCTCTCCGCCGCTTATTCACCGTGACCTTAAGTCGGCAAACATTTTGGTTCGCACTTACACCACTGGTTTTAACTGCTCATCCAATCAAGTCGCCTCTGACATTTGAAGATGCTTGTGTCAGATTGATAAGAATTGGCACGCCAAGATCACCGACTTTGGTATCTCGCGACAGTTAGTACCGACGACCATGACGCACCGCGTAGGCACTACCCGGTGGACGGCACCTGAGGTGTTGAGCCATGGTGAGCGCCACTACAGTACCAAGGCTGATGTGTACAGCTATGGCATTCTCCTTTACGTACGATCCTATAATGAGGACTGAAAAACCTGGTGGGACTCACCAAGCACCCACAGGAGCTACTGACCAAGCGCACGCCGTTCGATGAGCTCACGTGGGACTTTAAGGTGGAGATGGCAATTATGGAGGGTGTCAGACCTGAAGTGTCAGACAAAACACGGAGGAAACGACCAGAGCTTGTGGAGCTCATGGAACAGTGCTGGCAGCAAGACCCCGATCTCCGACCCACATTCGCGCAGATCATTGAAATCCTTGCCGCCATCGACGGACGGCGCCCGGGTACGCTCGGCGTATTGAATCGAGTGCTCAGGTGTTGCAGTTGAACTAAGTCATGATATTCATTCAGGAGGTAACGAGAGCTTGCGATGGAACGTACAGCAGGCGCTGTCGCTGTCGGGATCACAGTCGCGACAACACAGTACGACGAAACCTACGCAACAATCAACCGGAAACGAAGAGGGTAACCCTCCGGATGAGGAGCGGCCGCTTCTCTTGTCATCGGAGGGTAAGGGCAAGGATATTGTGGACACACTCACGATCAACTGATGACCACAAACAAAAAAGCCTCCCTGCTCGTCACCTGCCCCACGCGCGATCATGTGAAGAATCGTCACAATTTTGAGGAGGCACTCGTTCCCGCTTCCTACCGCTTCGATTCTCAAGGATGCCAGTGTGCTGATCGCCAAGTTTGTTGTACTCACTTTGCACAGGTTTCTTATTTATTGCTTACTGTTTGGTTGTCTCACTTCTACTCTCCTTCTTTCAACCCTTGCTTATATTTCATCTCCCTTCCCGTCTCCCTCTCTTCTTCACTTGCTGGTCCTGCCTCAGGCAAAGCTGACCAAGACGATCAGAGCGTCATCCTGATCCCAATCCACAAGGTTTGTGGCTAGGGCTAGGCTCGCTCCGCTTGGCCCATGAGCCAGCTCGGTTCCCTTCGGAAAGGCATGGGTCGCGTACTCCTCCCTGTTCCGGAAGATGATGGCGGTGGTGTCGTTGGGCAATCGTGCTACCACGTCCATTGTCTGGTCGGGGAACACCAGTAGCACACTGATACTCGACCAGGGGCGCTTTAGACGCACGAACCAGGAGAATCGACCTTCGTGTGATGCCGGCTTGGAGCGAACCGGCCACTTGCGAAGCGACCGGAACCTGACCAGCTGATGAGTGGTGGCGAAATCGTAAGCATCGAGCAGAGAAGTGGCGGAGAGCAGTCCCGTGGGTTTCACGTTGAGAGTCATTTCTCGCGCGCTCATCAGGCGGAAGTCGATCATCTGCAGCAATGCACCAATGTTGTCTTGAACCGGCTGGGAGACATCCGTGCGCTGCCTCTTCTTGCTTCGTTCTTCGTCGGCTATGCCTCCTATTGGAGTCTCCTCCTTCGCTTTCCCATCTCCCTCCGTATCGGACACGTCGATGGTTGCTTTGCCCACCTTCTTCTCGTTCTCGGCAGTGACCCAGCCATGAAGAGCATGATATATCGTGATCTCCTTCACTCTGAGGTGTTTGTCTTCCAGGATCGATTTTATGGTGTTGAACTCTACGGCCAGCCAGCTTGCGTAGCTCAGAATGTACCGGGCGTAACGGCGTATGGTCCGCGTGCACTCCTCGATCAGCTGAGGATTCTTGAAATCGGTCTTGAGGATGAACTCCCACACTAGAAGTACATTCTCTGCGTGGAGGTGTTCTTGAAGGTAGTGGGAGGCCATCACCTTCAGCTTCTCCAGCTTAAACCGATCGGCCAAGCCCAATAAGGCCAGTACGTCCCGCGTGGATTCTGGTGGTAGACCTCCCTCTACTGCGGGTGAACACGCGGGAGGAAGGAGTTTTGTCCACTCCACAGTGTCGGTGTAAATGAAGTGGAGCATCTGTTCAACGACCACCGGTTTGGACTCGATCGTGATGACCCGCTTGCCTGGTTGGCTTCCTTCGACGTTCTGGCAGGACAGCATCGCCTCGAATTCTAGTGAGCGCACACCGAGCAGGAGCGCGTGTGCATTGAGGAGTACTCGGTTCTGGCCGTCAATCCCCACGTCGAATACGACATCCCCATTCGTGGTCGAGAGGAGAACACTCAAGTCTTTATTGAGCGAATGGGGCTCCAGTCCATCCATGTGCGTCTGGACGTACTGGTGCCCAAGAGGCGTTCGTGAGGCTTTGTCTGCTTAGTACTTGTTTGATATTGTGTGCCCATAATGTGCTTGGACTACTCCCTTGAGAGGCTACCGGACGTCAACAGTCACACCACCTGAGTGAATCTGGCACCTGTAGCAGAGCGACAGATCTTTATTTCCTGTATGTCCAGTCTTTTCTGTCCGTCCTATTTAAGTCAGCATTCAAAAGGGCTCATTTGCCATGTGTCTGATTTGTTCCATTCATTTCTTAATGAAGCTGACAAGAGTGAAGAATGGCCATTCTTCACTCAATTAGGAAAGACCTTTATCGTCAAAGGCTCAGCGCGGATCACCATCAGAAAAAGGATGAGCCTCTCTAGAGCGCGCCCTCTGTTGACCGCAGCAGTAGAGCAAAGATGATCCAAACGACGTACTTCCAGAGATGCCTGTATCGGAAGAGCAACGAGTAGATGCCGTAGACAATCACGATGTTCAGATAGAATCCCAAGGTCATGAAGATCGCCACGATGAAGAGGAATATCCAAATCTGCAGCTTGACGGCCCATGAGAGCACTCTGTTTGCTCCCTTTGGTATGTCACTGGGCCCATCTGTTTCGCGTTAACCTCGGTGCATGAGTTAACGTACCAAGTGGACGAAAGGACAATGACGTTACCTGTGTTGCCTGATTGCGGAGTGTCCCAGGGATTACGACCGAAGCTGAAGCTAAATGACCTGGCTGTGAGGGTGAGGTCGTAGAATGTTCTCTTACGTTCATCCTTGAGCGTTTCGAATGCTGGACACATCCACCCACACCGTCAGGTCCAAAGGATCACTCTCAAGGATAGCAGAGTGCAGGTGTGTCGTGCCTTCTACGACGCGGAGGAACCGGACCTGCGCAGCAGACCTCTTCTCCTCGCTCTCGTGTGTCAGTTTGTCCGGATGCAGCTCCAGCGACAGAGAACGGAATGCCTGATGACGTCATCACATACGTTCCGGAATTTAGATATCATATTTCTTTTCTCAACAATTTAATTGAGTTGATGATATTTATGGTTGTTTCTAAAATAAACTCATCTAATAGATATTTAAAAGTTAAATAAATACCTTTTTGATTTCGGGAAGAGAGGCTGTCGGTGAAACGCCAAGGACCTCGTAGTGGGTCTTGCGCGCGAGTTCCGCTTCCGCGGCAGCCACGGGGTCTTCCTCACTTTGACCCAACCACCCCGACGCACCGCCTACGCTTATCAACAACAGCATCCACACCACCACCGATGTGACCATCAATGCGTTTGCCCAACGCGGCCATCGCTGCTCTTCCCTCGCCATTTTGCCGTCCTTGTTCCTTCCTTTTATTTGGCGTCAAGGCAAAAATTCAACGAATTCAAGTTTTTAAGTTTTGTGGCTTTCGTGGAATCTGAAGACTTGGCGGGAAACACAGTTGGCGCGAAAACAAACGCAGGTACAGCTTTGCAAATCGGTAAACGTAGACGTGGGAAGGGGACGGACCATCTGGTGCCCCGAAGCAAGATGACGTCACCATCATTTGAGATTTCTCTCGAACCTCTTCTACACGAGGCTGAATCCACAAATCTCAAGGACCTTGTACATAATTCATTCCCTCCCGAAATAATCAAAGAAGGAAAAAAGATACAGATCAAATCATCGACGCTGTGATCGTATCGATGTGCGATCTTACTTGTCGCGGTTTGGTTGTTCTTGGGCAGGTGTTCTTGCTGGAGAAGCACCGCACGGGCAGTTGTAAGAGCCTCACCAAGAAACAACTGGCCACTCTCATCGCGCGCCATGGTGGCGACACGGTCACCAAGCGTTGCCCACAGGTACTTCATGATGGTGTGTATGAGAGAGTACTGGCACAGTCACTCACGTACGGTGCAGATGACTCATGTGTTTAGCGATAGCGCCAAGTCGCCTTACGCAGCCTCGGCCACGGTGCCGGTCGTTGATTCCTTCCAGTTAGCTACACTCATCAGTCCTTCCTATGCGCTCCGCGAGCAGAAGCGATATGAAGAGGAAGTACAAGCGAAGGAAAGCAAGCTGCCAGTGCAACAGCAGGAAGCAGAGCCTGTGAAGAGGGCGGCCAAGCGCACCTTCTCGGCAACACTCTCTAACAATGAGTCAGAACAGCTTTCCGCGGCGGGCGACACCTCTCTAGAACCGAGCATGGACAGTCAAAGCCAGGATAGCAGGCCTGAGTCCGAGGAGGGCATCGTGAAGAGAGTGATTAAGCGAGTAGCCAAGCGCCGCAGATTGCTGGTGTCCAACGATGACGAAACAACACGACCAACGAGCGAGGATGAAGGAAGAAAGAACATCGTAAAGGAAGAGACGATTGACTCCGACCAGAAGCGATCAGACGAAAGCAGCACTGATCACAACGAAGTCGCAGCGACGCCGGCACACATTAAACGAAAGCGCTTTGATGGGAAGGTGTTCTTCCTGCTCGGGCGGTTCGTGCAAAAGCAGGCCGATATGGCATCTTTCATCCAAGAGAACGGCGGCGAAGTGGCTTCGTCCCTAACGAAGAAAGTCACACATCTTTTGACGGCCAGCGGCGACGACGGCACGCTCACGTTCCGACAGGCCCGACAGCGCGGCCTCAAGATCATCACGGAGGACAGACTCAATGAGTACATGGCCATGGCACGGCAAGCGCGAAGAGCTAACTCAGTCTCGTCCTCACTTCCATCGGGCGACAATCATCTACCGACCACTCCTCGGGCAAGTGCTGCTCAGCGGCGAGAGCAGGCCATGCGAGCGTGCCTGACCCCACTTCCATCCGTAGAGAGCCAAATATCGGCTCAACTGATATTTGATGCCTCACCGAGCTGGTACGTACCTCCTTTTCAGCTCAAATGTATGTGATCATTGCTGATGGCTGTATGATCATGCAGGAAGGTGCTGCATTACAAAAAGAAAAAGAAAAAGAAGGGAAAGAAAGAGCAGAAGATAGCAAAGGAAGATAGTGGTGATGAGAAGGAAGAACGAGTGAAACGGACGGCCAAGCATGCCAAGCGCGCAAGCAGCAGCGACAAGGAGAACTCGCCAGTGAACCGAAAACTGTGAATTAGATCGTAAGTCAACGTGTTGCACATCCATCAATTTCATCTCTGAGTGTTGGATCCCCATACGTTGTTCCCTACTAACTCCTATTGGTGAAAATGGACCAACTGAACGTTCAGTTGGCAGCTACGGCCACGACTTAAAGAAATTATGGAGAATGCCCAAGTGTGAAGGCTGCGCAAGCACCCCTACTTCAAAGTATAGCTTTGGGGTGGGTCTCCTTCATCTTCCCGCCACCGCCACTCGGGTTGGTAACACTTGCCCCAAGTGCAAGGCCTTCCTTGATCTCGGCCAGGAATGCACGCGTTTACACCGTGGGCAGATTTGAAATCGCACATACAAATGAAATCAAAAGAAAACGATTTTCCCTGATTAATGTCAAGACCACGTCCAAAGCGTTTACGAAACACAAACTATTTTTCAAAAAGATTCAAAGATGGAGGTGGCCGAAGCTCTAGCGGCGCAGCTGGCCGAGGTGCAGCGACGCAAGACGCGGGACTACCTGACTGTTCTCGCCCAGTCTCGGCAAGACGCGCCCAAAGGCACCATTTTTCAGACTCTTTTTGACAAATCCAATTTTAAATGCAGATTCATAGAAGAGTAGTGCTGAAGGTAACAGCACCATTAATCTTTTTATTTTTTAAAAAGGATTTTGGGAAGTGGTGGTGATCACGGCAGCAGACGAGGACCAGAAGGACTTCTACGAGCGTCAACTTGAGGAGCGCCGCAAAGTGGGAACCATTCCCGATCACATCAGGTGCGACACAACACTCAGTTGAGACACGATTGCTTGAGTGTCATGACGACGACGATGATGATGATGATGATGTGCATGATGATGGTGTTCATTTAGTCCGTGCTGTTGACACATCACCTTTGTGTGATGTATCTGCACAATCGTGTGGATCATCAACAGGTACCTCGTGATCGAGGATCCTCCCGGTGAGAAGATCGGCTGTGGTGGTTCCACAATGCACGTCATCCATTTGCTCGACGAGATTTACGGTCCACGACTGTACGAACGTACGACTACATGAATCCCCTGTGCTTCTGTTTCTTGGTCCTCATGCATCTGTCCGATACAGTGAAGGTGCTCATTATCCACGCTGGCGGCTACAGCAAGCGGTTGCCCAACCACAGCGCCACAGGCAAGATCTTTGCGTCTGTTCCATTTACTCTCGGTAACCTCCATCTGCGTTTATGCAGCATTAGGAGATGTCATCTTACTGTCTGATCCCTTTCATTATGTACAGAGGAGAATGGACCGGGCTGCTCTATGTTAGAACTCAAGTTTGTCATGTTCATCGACTTCCCTCGTAATATGAAGCCGGGAATCTTCATTTCGTGCGCCGATGACATCGAGCTCTTCGAGTCCAAAGGTATAAAAGGGAATTGCTCTGTTGATTTGGTGACGTATGACTGAAATGCTTGTAATACAGGAAGCGACTTCACTCATGAGGGGTTTACAGCTATGTCACATCCAGCCGAAGTTGAAATTGGACTCACTCATGGAGTATTTGTGCTGGAGCGCAACCTCTCGAATGACATTTCTACTGGTAAGCTGCAGAATCATACCGGTGATACTCTCGCGGTCCTGTCATGTCGCCGGTTTCTGCACAAACCCTCGATGGAACTCATGCAAAGTGCTGGCGCTCTACTGTCCGATCACCAGGTACGCCTGCAGCCTGTTGATTTACGAGAAGAGCGATGAATTCATATTCCCTACGATCAGATTATGGTTGACAGCAACTTCTTCTTTGACACGGGGGTAGCCAAAGTTCTACTCCAGGTACTTCTCGCCTAAAGGGCATCGCTGGAGAAGGAGACTGATCATTCCTCGTAGTATTACCGTCAGGTGAAACCTCTTCGATGTGAGATAGACGCCTATGGCGATTTCATGCAGGTACCGATACAAGGACATGTAAATTAGATGCACCTAATTGACTCCTTTGCAGCCCTTGGGAGCAGAAGCAAACGATAGTTACCTTACCAATAACAAGAACGTAAGCACAGTTACGGAATCGCTGGAAACTGTGAGAAAGGAGCTCTATGAGCTTCTCAAAGGAACGCAGCTCAACGTGATTCCCTTCATTCCTTCACTCTTCATTCATATCGGCACTTGTCAAGAGTACTTAGGTATAGTTTCTTTTCCCGTTCTTGGTATGTACATTTCTCACGGTTGCTTAACACTGGTACAGACCACTTTTGCATTAACTTGCCTAAGCTTGGATTCAACCGTCACATCTTCAATGCCGGTATGCCTAGGTACATTTGTGCCTCATCACCAATATGCTTCAAATGCGCTGATCATTTCCCTCATAGCGAGAGAACAAGAGACGCATGCAGCACACTTCATTGCATATTCGGCGATCACGTGCATGTGGAAGAGATGTCGGTGGTTGAATACTGTCGCCTTACTCGGCCAGGTACCAGCGTAGGCAGCCGCTGTATCCTCAAGTACGTAGTAATACTAAAGTAACAGCGCGCATACGCAAGTACTGACTTAATTTGTATACAGCGATCTCGAAGCTGATGAGGACACTGAAGTGCACATTCCGGCAGATCTCATTATGCAGACGCTACCGTTCAATCAACCCGAACAGGCACAGAGCGGGGTGAAACAAGGATGGATCACCTCCTTTTTCGGGATCAAAGATGATTTCAAGAAGACAGTGCCTTTTTCGCAAGCCGGGAACGAGCTTCTGCTGCGTGGCGTATCTCTGGTTGAGGTAGCCTCGCGCCTTAACATTCAGATCTCCGATCTTTGGCCGAACCAGGAGCAGCGTTGCAGCGTCTGGAACGCCAGGTGAGTGGCACAACATCTGTTGTTTTTAACGTCAATAGAGCTAACATCCGTTCTACCACAGGCTGTATCCCGTAGCAGCAACGCCAGAGGAGTCGCTACGTCAATCACTCGCTGTTCTCACAGCCATCTCACAGACTGATCGTACTGTTTTATCCCTTAGAGAATGCTCCAGTGTCACCAAAACTAATCAGACATCCAACTGCGTACGCAGGCACGCGAGGCGTGACTGAATCAGGACAGAGGCTGTCATGGGAGGAGGCACTCAAGTACAAGGACATGCAGGCCTTGGTGCAGAAGCGAGGTCGCCACCTCGAAGCGATACGAAGCAAGCGCGCGTAAACTTCTATGTGCGGTGTGTGAAAGAGAATCCAAGCGAATAAAGAGCTTGAGGCAGATTCCTTCAAGATATGTACACGTTCCCTACTTTGTTTCTACTGCACAGTCTCGCTATGTACATGTGATGGTGATGATGACGATGACGTCCGCCGGATCTCAACTCCTTCCTGCCTTCACTGGCCGAGTTCATCCTCGCCTTCGAGTTGGTGCATGGTACCATCACCAGGATCCTTCTCGCCGCCCGGTCCCATACCTCCATACGCGCCACCGCCAGGCATGCCGCCACCTCCTCCCATCTGCTGTTGCTGCCGTACGGTCTCCAGCATGGGCTGCAGGATACGTCTCCGTGCATTGATGAACCTGTTTTCAGATATCATTAATAAAATAATTAATTAATTGTCCATATGCAAGAATATATTTTATATTTTATATTTGATTGTAATAATGGAGGAATGCAGAATGTACCAGTTGCTGATTTGGTTGATGGTCAGTCCTGTCTGGCTCGCCAGCTGCCTCTTTTGCTCCTGTTCATCACCAAGTTGAGCGAAAAAGAATAAATATAACAACAATTATCCTTATGTGTATAAAATATGCATTATTTATTCATTTAAATTAAAAAGTCATAAAAATAACAAATAAAAAGGAAGAGCTGCGCACCTCGCTGGGGTAGGGGTGGAAGAGATGCTCAAAGAGCCATTTCTTGAGGATGTTGGTGGCCCGCTTGGGAAGGTTGCCCCGCCGCTTCTTGTGGGCCTCGGTCTCCAGGCTCGTCCCGTCGCCCGCCTTCCTCTTGCCCCCGACCGTGCCGTCCCCGCCGGCCGCCGCGCCGCCGCCCGACGCGGCCGCCGCGGTGGCGGCCTGATGATCTGCCGCATGGGCGGCCGCGTTGACCGTGGCCGTAAATCGTTGGGCGCCCTCCTTGAGTAGAGTCAAGTAGCGGGATGAGAATTGATCACATAAATCGAACATGCGTTCGAGCTGGCCGGCATGTTGACGTTGTAGGTCGATGTACTTGATAATGTAATCATCTGTCATGGATTGATCTGTAGCGCTGGATGACAGCATGCCACCCAGGAGGGAGGGTGGCATGGAGGCAGGTGTTGGGGGTGGTGGCAGGTTGATGGATGCGGACGAGCCGGCGATGAGTTCGGCGATGCCCATCGAAGCAGTCGAGGACGAGGCCGATGGGGC
>CDEZ01022105.1:0-20607 GCA_000826365.1 Acanthamoeba royreba | reverse complement strand
TAAGGGAGCAGGTCAATCAACTGGAGAAGGAGCGCAAGGCCTGGGCCACCTATGTACACAACACCTTTCAAGACCATGGGATACTGTGAAATCTGACCACAAGATCATATTTGCACAGGGCCATGCCCTCTACACCCCAGCATCACCTGTGGCCAGTGCAGGCGATAAGCTGTTAGAATCGTTGCCCGCCAACACTGACCTTTCTTACTTCAGTCAGATCGAGCCGTACCGAAATCGTGATGTACGTAGTCTCGTTCAATTTATTTTTACCAAAGATCCACTAAGTCGTGTTGCCCCAGGCTGAGGTTCCTGGCGTTGGTCTCCTACAGGTCCGAACACCAGGCGCAACACATTTCACCATAAAGGTTAATCCCTTTCTGCTGTGCAATAAGGCAAGGAACTAAATCCTTTTTACTCGCAGGCGGCACTATCGCTCAGTCAAGAGGCTAAGCTGGCACTGTTGAACGAAGTAGAGTCTGCTTTGTTTCATCTACCACCACATCCAAACGCGATAAATACGGTGTTAGCCTTTGACGATGCCTTCACTCCTGCCATGGCTGAGGATGAGGAATGGCTCTCTCTCGGTATAAGCAAACCAGGTAATCATGTCCGGGGGCTTAGTCCATTGCTGTCGCGTTGGATGCTTATGAACTGACTCTGTTACAGTGGCCAATCGAGCAGCCAAATTCCTGGTTCTAGAGGATATGGACAAGTACACTACGTTGCAACGCATGATTCGACGCCGAAAGCGCCGACTCAGGCAGACAGCATCCAGTACGGATGGGGTCCGACACTCTCCGCAATCCAAACGCCATTCGGGCCCACATCACTCGCCGCACTCAAAACCAGCCTACCTCTTCCCACCAAAGCAAATTGTCTTCATCCTACTGCAGATGCTGGAGATAGCGAAGCATCTTGCGGAGAACAGTATAGTACACAGGAATTTCACTCCTGCCAGCATATTTGTGCAATCGAGTGATCGACAAGACCATAAACCTGATCCCAAGGAAGAGACTCTTCGTGCAAGAAGACACAGTGCCATCCTACGCGATCAACGAAGAAAGCGGGCATCACAGCAGGTGATAGAGCGACGACGCAATTCCGGAGCGCACACTCAAGCCCAAGAAGGAGGAGGGGAGCTCGATTTGATCGACGTCGATGGGTGGGAAGCCATCATAGATGAGGTGGCAGCTGCCATACAGACGACTCCACACAACGCCGACACGGAACCACTGGGAGGGAATCAGAATATTCAAGAGGAGGACCCAATCGACGATAGCGTACAACATATTTACCGACTCCGCATAGGCAACTTCAGCAAAAGCCTCTCCGTCATGCAACTCACCTATAGTTCTTGGTAAGTGAATCCGCCCATGTAGATTCGCTCTCTTGCTGGTTTCTCTGATAGCGATCTCTCTCAGGCTGATCCCCTTGAGTCAAACCGCCTCAAACATCTACACCGCGCCGGAGATTGCCACGGTACAGTGCAAAGTCTTCTTTTTCAACTGGACCTGACAGTTCACTCACGTATTCGTTTCTCCATCAGGCGCGCCCTGGGCGAGGGGTAGTGGTGGACTACCGCTTGCAGGATGTTTGGTCGATAGGTGTCATCCTTTATCAAATGCTTTACGGCCGTAAACCTACATCTGAAGACGTAGACGAACTTCACATTCAAGAAGACGAGACGCCCAAGCACACCAACAAAGGAAGCTATTTCGATCGACAAGGAAACGACACGCCGGAGGACGAATGGATGAAACTCGGGCTTGACGTTCTCCTACGTCAGCTTCTGGAGCCTCGATCACAGGAACGATTCTCCGCAGCATCGGCGCTTCTCTTCGTGCAATTCCTTCTCTTCGGTCCTCGACAAAAGCCAGTATGGCGTACGCCCGACAAGTGGAACATGTGGCTTCGCGAGAGGCGCAGGCTTCGTGCCCACCCCTTCTACAGTTCCTGTATGGCCGACTATGCATATCACGATGGCTCTCCATCACCTGCATTCTCAGCCTCCTCTCCATCCGTTCCGAACCTTTGCGACAGCAACGAGGATAACAACATGACGCCCACCGGCGAGCAGGCAGCAGAAGAAGGGCCTACCGATGACTACGTTCAGCGCTACCTGTCCTGGCAGCATACTCAGTTCCTCTGGACCGCGACGCCGGCCGCTCTTGCCGACATCGTCTCGTGCCTTCCCACCGATTGCTGAGTCCTTCGTTTCTGGTTCTGGCAGCCACGCCTTCTCGAGTGGCCGACCCTACTTTCAAGTGTGACATATCATCTTATCATCATCCTATCGAACCATCGAACCATCGAATCATGCTCTGCCCTTTCGGCAGTTTTCATAAATCCGAAACCCTTTTCAAAAAGGTTTCGTAAATTTGAAATGTATTATACTTGAAAAAAACTGGGTATCGTGTAGCACATTTTTGATTATTCAATTTCTTCGTTAATTTAAATTAACAAATCAAATATGGAAGATTCAAATCCCGAGGTGGGGGGTTCGTCATCCTCCTCCTCCTCCTCGTCATGGACGGGTGGTGGTTGGCGCAAAGGCGGACTACATGCCGCCGTTTGGATGCGCGACCATGCCGCCCTCGATGCGCTACTCATACGTGCCCAACGTGGCGCGCCCGATTTCGAATCGATTGCGCTCGCAGGCGGGGATGTGGGCGGCGACGCGCCCGTGACGCTCTACATCGAGGAGGAGGAGCACGGGTTGACGCCGCTCTACGCGGCCGTTCTGCGGGGCGATGCCCAGGCGGCGCTGGGGCTGCTGGGCAAGGGCGCCCATCCTGAAAACGGCGGCTGCCGCGGCGTCCCGCCTCTCTTCTCTGCTGCCGCACGCGGCGACGCCTCCCTCGTACGCCCTTTCTTTTTTTTACTATTTTTATTTTATTTGTTTTTTATTTAAATCATAAAATATCTAAATATAGAATAAATCGTTTTTAAAGTTTTTTCGAAAATGACTCAACTGTGAGAATGAATGAATGAATGATGCAGGTACGTCTACTCTTGAAGCACGGCGCGGATCCGCTCAAGGAGGAGAGGAAGCAGGGCATCGCGCCGCTCCATATCGCTGCCGACAAGGGACACGTTGAGGTAACTCCAGCCACCATCCTCCGCTGAAGTGCAGACGTTGGGCCTCTAATTCTATCCATCTACCTCATCTTACAGGTGATCGAGGTTCTGTTGGAGGCTGGAGCACCGGTGGACCAGAAGGCGTCACATGGGGAGATGACCCCGCTTCATCACGCGTGTTCCACTGGTAGATTAGAGGCCGTTCAGAAGCTGGTTTGCATCATGCCCGCTAGCAATGCACGCACTCTCCCAGGAACTGACTTGGTCGCACGTAGGTCGAGCATGGAGCCGAGATCAACGCCACCAATAACCCTGGAAATACCCCACTTATCCTCGCCGCCGGGAAAGGTTTGCCTCGTCCCATCTTGGTTTTGTACGATTATTAATGCAAGGTCTGGCAGGTCATCAAGATGTAGTGGAGTTCCTCCTTTCCAAGGGCGCCAACTTGCACGCATACTGCAAGCGCGATGGGCTGACTGCCCTGCATGTCGCTGCCTGCTTTGGTCACGCAGAGCTTGCTCGCAGACTGATAGATGCCGGAGCACAGGTGAACGCTGCTTTTGAGCCTTTCCGCCATACGCCGCTGCATATAGCTGGTACAAACAGCTAAGGAGCCCAATCCAAGTGTGCATGCTGAAGTTTTATTCTTGTTGCTGCAGCTGCCAAGGGTCAAGTTGAATCAGTCCAAGTGCTACTCAAATCTGGAGCTGACCCAAACGCCCGTAATAAACCTGGCGCTACTCCCCTGCGATTCGCTGCAGCGCTTGAGGGTGAACTCGCCAACAAGAAGACATTCCGTGATATAGCCGAGCTTCTGCTAGAGAGCAAGGCTGACATCAACTCTGCCAATGATCAAGGTCCGTTTTGTACTCTTCCATACTGTTACATATCTTATACATCTCATCTTTTGTTTTCGACTGACAGGTAATACTCCGTTGCACGCTCTTGTGAGTAAAGAAGGCTCGCTGGAGAATATCTGCTTTTGCATGATGCACGGTGCCGATGCCAGGGCCGTGAACAAGGTTCGTGTTTCAAACATCAGATCTACTCTGCTCTTTACTCTAACATCTCACTATTTGGTTGTCGACAGGTGGGCAAGAGTGCCTTAGATATTGCGAATGGCGACATCATCCTTGTGCTGCAGTCCTTTACGGAAGAACGTTCGTCTGGCGTTTTTCGCGGGCGCGCCTCTGCGCCATCTCCTGCACTCGAAAACCCAAGGTATGTTAACCGGTTTCTCGGCTCTGGCCACAATATGATATAATCTTGTCTTGTTTCTCGTCCAGTGAGGTTGCTACTGGGTCTCAGGGCTGTCTGAGTGCTTCTGCGCCCTCAGCGACGCGCAACCGAACTTTCAGTCTGAGCGGAAGCGAGCAACCTGAACACTGGGAATTTGACGATGACGTTCCGGCTTGCCGTTCCTGCAAAGTACCCTTCGGCATCTTCCGCCGCCGACATCACTGTCGCAGTACGTATCATTGCGATCGATATCCTTTCTGGTGAACTAACTTTTCTTCAACATCCAGGTTGTGGCCAAATCTTTTGTGCTGATTGCACAGCGTACCGACTGTCCCTCCCGTCCCTGGCGGGCCTGCAGCGTGTATGCCAGGCTTGCTACCAACTCCGATCTCCACACGGCAGCACCACAGAGTAGGTTAAAGTGAAGTAACATTTCTTTCGGGTGCATTCTCTTGTACATTCTCAACAACTTCAACACCTTTTCTTCTGTTGTGGTTTTATTCACTGAACTGACTTAATTGCCTGCCCACTAACATGTGTGCACAGCTTTGTGACTGCCTTCCTCTGTTCTTCCTTCCTGTCGGCCATGTTTTCTGGGTACTTCGTCGTGGTGCTGCTGGTGGCCCTGGTGGCGCTCACTCCGGCTCTTGCGTCATCCTCGCAACACATGGCTGTCTTCTCCCAGAACTGCCAGTGCGGCTCCTCCTCCAGTGTGAAACCCTGTCCCGCTTTCTACACCGATACATGCCACGACGTCGGCGGAGTTATCAACAGCACCATCAACTTCGGGTCCATGTCGATCAACACGGCGCCAGGTTCAGTGTTCTCGGCCACCTTCTTCAACGGCTCATGCGACGGCGGTCAACATGTAGTGGGCGTGCGGGATTGTCCATTTGATACCTGCTGTTCGGTGGACGTGTTGCTCAACCTCAAGGCCCCGTTCCACGCCAGCGATCTGAGGATTATCTCCACCAGCTCATTAAGTCCCTCGCCTTCCGGGGGCCAAGGGAACGACGACAAGTTTCCTCCATGGGCCATCATCGTGGTCTCGGTGGGTGGCGCTACCCTGGTCCTCGTTACCATCTTGCTCATCGTAGTTGCCTTCGTTCTGCTTCGGAGGCAACGTTCGAGGTCTTCTTACAGTGTGCTTCCCTCCACCAATCCTTGATGTCTTCTTCCCACGAGTGTTAGAAAGTGGTTTTGCAGCGGCCGTGCGTGTGAAAGTTACTAGTCAGTATTTACTTTTGGACACATAAGTTAGGGTGAGCTGTCCTGCGCAGCAGGCGCAGACAGCTCTTGTAGCCGTTGCGACAGGAGGCGCTCCCTTTCCTTTGCCGAGTGTAGTTCATAGATTAGCTGCACGAGTGGCATTGCGAGGTACTCATCAACGTTTTCCACTACCTTGGCCAGTTCAGCAAGCGTCCTGTCGCGTAGCAGCTGAAGTTAGCATCGGAACAGGTCGGCGAAAACGAAACTCGATGAGGACTACCTAGGTTGATTAGAGGACCCGTCACTACTTGGAGGCGGAACAGCTGAGGATTCTCCCGATTCGGCCGAACTGGGTACAATCGGTGCAGCAGCTTCTCCATTCTGCTCGTTCTGGAGGTGTTCTTCAATCGTGTGTGGTTTCTCATCCTCTGTGGCAGTCGCCGCCCGGGACATGATAGAATCCTTGGACAGCAACTGCTGTGCTCCTCGGCTGAGACCGGTGAAGAATGCCACCGAGCTCTGGGCCATCAGATAACAATCAGAGAATGGGTCGTGAAGCGCTGGTAAAGGTGGAAGTACCTGGTTATCATGCATTCTAGCCAAGTTGCGCCTTCTATCGGGGGCCGGAGCAGGAGCACTTGTTGTATCCCATTCAGCCGCGACGACCTGTTTCTCTACGAGCTCTTTCTTTTTCTTCAGAGTGCCGACCGCCTTCTTTTTCTTGCTGCTCTTTCCCTTCTTGCCTTTCGAGCTGGTGAGAATCTTTCTCTCGTTCTCATCGTCACTGCTTCGCTGGCTATTGGTGTCCTCCTTCTTAGGTTCGTCATCGTTATCGCTGGAATCGTTTTTGTCTTCATTGTCGCTCTTGACTTCCCTCTCTTTCTTTTTGATTGTGTTCTTGGTCTGGTGGCGTGACAGTGACAATGAGCTCCTTCGGGCATGTTTCTTTCTAGGCGTCTTTTTGCCCTCTTCTTCTCCGTCTTCTTTGATCTTCACCTCTTTCACAGCCTCGATATTGTCTACTGACTTGTTGTTCAATGATGACGGCAGCAGGATCGGTGCTGAGTTCGATGACTGTAGCTGAACCAGTTCTACTTGTTCGTCGTTGTCACCGTCTGAATGTCGTTTTGCCACCCGTGCAACCGTCATTGAGGCCACAGGCCCTAGTGTGGAGAGCGTGGGGAGTTCGTTTTTCACTTTATCCGTGGGTTGTTCTATCTTGTTGGGTTGAAGACCGTCCGTCATGGGAACCTCGGATGTGGTAAGCGTGGAGAGGGTAGTTAGGCCTCCGCCTCCTGCTCCGCAACCGAAGTTGAGGCACACTCCATTGTCATTAGCCGCTCGTTCCGCTGCCTGCTTTCGTTTCTTGACTTCGCGCCGGGCGTCCAGGTACTGATTGAGTAAGTACTTCATCACAGTCTTCGTCTCCTCTGGCTTGACCTGTTTCAGAAATTCGTGCTGCATCATCGACAATGTCAGGGTTTGATCGCATCTCTTCATTTCAGGGTAACCTCACCTCAAGAAGATCTGCAGCAGTTGGTCGTTCCGTTGGCTCCTTCTTAAGGCAACTTGATACGAACGAGATAAATTGTGGTGACCACTTGCTGGGATCAGCCAGCGTTGGCGGATCCTCATGCATGATTCTATACAACGCCTGCAACACAAATGAGATCAGAGAAAAAACGTGGAGAGGATAAAAAAGGAGTAACAACTTACGCGCATTTGATGGTCTTTGAAGAAGGGTGGCACGCCATCAGCCATTTCAATTGCAGTAATGCCCAATGACCAGATGTCCGTCTGCAAGGAACCATGGTTACACTCTTGGAGAAGATGCAACACAAAGAAGTACACAAACCTTTGAGTTGTAGGGTTCACCGCCAAGCATCTCAGGAGACATAAATAGAGGTGTCCCGATCAATGTGGCAGCCTTGCTTCTTGAACCCGTCTGTCGGCAATAAGATGTCGAAGTTAGCTCTCAAACACATTTTCAATCAGACATAGAAGTCCCACCAACTGGAACGAGATGCCAAAGTCAGCAAGCTTAACGATGCCGTCCTCGCCCACGAGGATGTTACCGCATTTAAGATCGCGATGTATCTAAATGAGAGACATTAGAGAATGAAGAAACCCATATTCAACGGATGAATTGTAAACTTACGACTTTCAGGTGGTCATGATGAAGATAGCTAAGGCCTGTAACTGCCTGGTGAAGAATGTAGGCAAGCTGCTTCTCGGTGAGATGCTTTTCCTCGGCCTGCAGAGCCTCGATTATCGAAGCCAGAGACCCATGTTGGCAGTACTCCATCATAATCTGAGTTATCGAAGCGTTAGTGGTGCACGGCATTATCAAGCACCAAGAATATCGAACCCAAAGCTCCGAATCTGTCGCTGCAGAGCCGTAGTATGATACAATGTTTGGATGACGGCACTTACGCAACACATTGATTTCCTGCCTCACATCCTCCGCCCGCTTGCCAGCTGCAATCAGAGGGATAATCTTCGCTGCCATCAACTGCACACCACACATTCGTTAAATGCTTGCTCCCTCCATCACGACGCTTCGTCGAGAGATTGCAGTGTCATACGTAATTCGTGTTGATATACTGTGCTTCCATCACTTGCCCGTAAGCTCTGCAGAGGAGAGATCAGTACGCTTGCTCTTAACCCTCAAGAAGTTGTCGAGGTACCCTTGGCCCAGCATGGCACCGATCTTGAGAACCTTTGTCGGGTCGGTGCCCCAGTTGTATTCAAAGTCAACGTGCATCTAAGCAAAGAGGTCAGTAAAATCAATCCATGAAACGAAGGGCAGGTAGAGGAGTACATTGTGCTGGAAGTTTGACGGCGAGGACATCACAAAGTCCTGCTGCTGTTGGTTCGTGGACTTCTTAAGCTTGGCGAGGAAGGTGGACTTCTTCATCTCCTTGCTGTCCTTCATCTCGCGCTGCGCCGTTCCAGGCGACGCCGGCGCTGAGTGTTCAGCGCTCTCTCCGCCCGAAGCAGAGGAAGACTCAGGCTCATTGCGAGCTGGAGACCTTGTGGAGTCGGACTGCAGCCTTGCCTCGAGTTGGCGCACAATCGTAGACACTGACGACCCATCCTGCACAAGTTAGGTTAAAAAAATGCACAAAAGTCCATCGCCAGGAATACTAATACAATAACTCATATCGTTGAATGAGAAAATTCTGATATTCGGAAAATATTTGTATTCTTTTTCTCTTTAAAATTCAGAAAATATTTACATAAATGAAAACGTATCCTTAATCTTATTTTGGGTTTATGGAAAAAAATAAGCACGGCTTTAAAACGAGAAAAAAGGACTCAACGTACGCTGCGCGAAACGTGAAGGAGGTTCGTTGCCGGGGCGGAGGGCGCGCTCACTTCGAGGCCGTCGGACTTCTTGTCCCGGAGGGTCGCCTTCTTTTGCGCCGACCCAGACCCATGCGAGCCGTTCGTCTTCATTTCTTCTTCGTTTTTTCTGTTCGTCGCTTTCTTCTATCTTTTCGTCTTCTCTCTTCCTGAATCTTATATCCTTAATCTTTGGCAGCTGGCCAGTTGAGTTCTTACCCACACAAAGCAAGGCGTTTCCTAACTCCCTTCCTCCCATGCAACTGGGTTTTCTCCCGGTGCCAAGTAGGTTGTGCGCCGATTGGCGTATTACTCGGCTAATCAGAAAAATCGAGGTCTGCACCCAACCAAAATCAATTAATAAATTAAGTATTGATTGCTGATTGGCTCATTGCATGGAATGTCAAGCGCGAAGAGCACGACGCTACTTGCCCGTCTTGTAGCATGGTCCACATAGTGGCTTGTCACCTCGCTCAAGGAAACCACCTTGAATGACATTGTTGCAAACACAGCAGCTGAAGTGGTTTGCATGCCAGTACCTAGGACACAGGCAGAGCCAAGCAGAAGAGGAAGAATGAGAAAGGGTGGCAAGAAGTTGCATGAAGAAAAGAGTAAGGGGTGGGAGACCGTACTGGTTCATGGCTTGGATATATTGTCCCTGAATGATCTCGCCACATCCACCGCAGCGATTGCCAAACAGAGAGTTGAAGTCGGCCACGCAGTATGGCCGTCCCTCCTTTTCGATGAACTCCTCAAGCACCCTGTGACAGTGACCACACTTGAAGCAGTCGTGGTGCCATGGTTTGCCCTGTTCATTTTGCCACCAGGCTACGCTTAGATCAAAGCTCAAATGATGGAATTCCATGAGCCGGTTGTACCATTGCTAACCGTCCATCCCGTGAAATGGATTTGCCACAGCCGGTGCATATCTTCGGGCTGCGTCGCGCTCTTGTGTTTGGAGAATTTATGGATGTAGAAACTGGAACGGAGAGGTAGGAAGATGAGGAAGAAGTAGGCGATAATGAGCCGTCTTCCGCCCGTGGCGAAGAACTGCGAGCGGATCTACTTTCATTCGAATCAATAGAGCTTGAGGTTTGTTGTCGTTTCTTTTCTGATTTGTTACCTTCGCGGTCTCTGTCCCTTTCGCTTCTGTCCTTCTCTCTGTCCTTTTCCCCTCGGTCTTTGTCTTTGTCTTTCTCCCTGTCACGATCCCTCTCTCGATCTCTGTCACGCTCTCGGTCTCTCTCTCGTGCACTATCTTTGGTATCATCCTTCGGTGGTCGTTCTCTATCTCGCGAATTGGAACCCACCCGCTTCGGCGCGGGCGACACCAAGGCACTGTATCCACTCCCACTCTTGCTCTTACTATGCCCACTGCCATCTCTGTCTTTGTATCTTCTCCGAATATCATCATAATCCTTCTCCGCTTTCTGTCGTGCTTGTTGTTCTACGGCCAGCTTCTCTTGCAAAAGGTCGATCTCTTCCTCTTGCGATTCGACCTTCTTCTCGAGATCTTCGTTTCGCTCTTCCAGCTCAGCCTTTTCGTGGTTTAATTCTTTGATTTTGGCCATCAGGTCATCGTTTTCGTCTTTGAGTTTCTTGTATTTAGCAAGCATTTCCTCCCATCGGTGCCCCGCTTCACTCTTCGAAACTATGTAATTGCCTACATTAGCCAAAGGTCGGCTGGACAAAGTGAGAGTGAGTACCCTTGACAGGTCTTCCATTGTTGGCATCTATGGCCTGTCCATTATCGGCGTTCCATATGATATTCGCCGCGGCTGGTCGTTTGGTGTTGTATTCTCTGATCGTTCGGTGTATTTCAGCTGTGGTCGGAGTTCGCACCTCTTGCTCCTGATGGAGAGGCAAGGTGAGGGCTGCCGCCAAGACGTGGTTGCTAGGACTAATGTCCATAAAGCAAGTGCAGGCTCCTACCGGTTGCACACTCTTCGTAATCCAAGGATGGCGCAACAGCTCAGCTGGCCCTGGCCGCAGCTTCACGTCTCGAATGAAGCAGGATAGCAGAAAATCATTCAGGTCCTGCGAGATGATGAGAAATTGAGATAGGATTACACGCATACTAGCAACAAGAAGTGTGATCACCTCAGATATGCCCTCGGGTATTGGTGGATGCTCGCAAGCAACCATCTTGAACAACGCGGACATTGCACCAGCATCCCAATATGGGGGCTTGCCAGTCAAGAGTTCAATAATGGTACAGCCCAAGCTCCTGCAACGTACAGGTGAGAGATTATCGATGATGAGTCAAACGGGTGGGGCGTTACCAAATATCAGACACTTTTTCTGTCCCCTCTACGGATATGATCTCCGGTGCCACTGCAGACAAGGCAATATCTATATCAGCAATGTATTATGAATTAATATTCACTCATAAAAGAACGTACTCCAAAATGGTGTGCCAACGACAGTGTATTGCTTGTCCACAGCAGCATTGGTGCAACTGCCAAAGTCAGCAAGCTTGATCTTACCTTCTTTCGTCAACAAAAGGTTGCAGCCCTTTATATCCCTGAAGATCACGACAACCCGGGATCAGAGCAGGCATTTGTAAAAGGAAGCCTTTCACCTAACCTACCTGTGGATCACATTCTGCTCGTGCAGATACTTCAGGCCTTGAAGCACTTGTGTAACGTACAGGACCAAAAGTTCCTCAGGAAAGACACCAAACTTTTTCATCGTCTCGTTAAGCGACCCATTCTCCACATATCTGGAACATTCATTGTGAGATCAATCCAGCCAGCCAGCCAGCCAGCCAGCCAGCCAGCCAGCCAGCCAGAAGCGTGGTGCCGTCGTACTCCATAACGAAGAACAGGTAGTCATCGACCTCGTAGTAGCCAAGAAACTTGACGATGTGCGGGTGCGACAACTTCTGCAACAACTCAAGCTCACGCTGCAAGAACGTGATGAGTACCACCAGAGAAGGACAGGAGAGAAAAGAAGAGAGGAGCACCATGATGGCAGGCAGCTGCGAGGGTTCTAGATCGGTCTTGCGAGTCTGCTTGACCGCGACCACTTCGCCAGTCTGGAAGTTCAGACCTTTGTAGACTCGCCCAAACGCGCCGCGGCCCAGCAGCTCGCCCAGTTGCTGTATCCCACAAGCGCACGTCCAAACCAGTCAGAAACAAATTTTCTTTTTAAATTTCAAAATATTTAAAATAAAAATAAAAATAAAAAAGGAATTCGTACGATTTTGCCGATGCGTTTGGGCGGAGGCGTTTCGAGAGGAACGCTCTGGGCTGCTTGTTGACTGTCAGGCTCTATCGCACGTGGGGGCTGCGACCTCACGAGGGCAGGCCTGTTCCGTCCCGCCGGCTTGGGTTGGCCGGCGCCACTGCCTTCCATTCTTTCTGTGGATAATAATTATTTCTTCGCTATCTTATCGCTCTCCTGCCTCAATGCTGCTACACGTGACAATCTAATCTCGAATTGATGATTAATGGACCGTGTAGCAGCGATGCGAAAATGGATGGATTGATGGATTGTTGAGTTGAGGATGGATGGCTGGTTTTTTTTATGCTGCGGATGGCGCGATTATTTCGGCGAGAGGATGTGTTACGAAAATGGAATGATCTGATTCGAATGGGAATGGGTTTTGTGTAGCGGGACGGCAGCCGCCTGGGATTTCGAGGCAAATGGCCACCACTGTACACACTGAGTCCGCGTGTAGCGCGTGGCGTTAGGCTGCCCGTGTAGAGAGAGAGAGAGAGAGAGAGAGAGAGCTGTGTAGAGGGTCAACTCAAAAAAAATGGTAAATATTTAAAATGAGCTCCACCTACCACCGGTTGTGTTGCTCCTTTCTCTGCTTGTTCCCAGCTTGAGTTTTTATTTTTTTATGTGGAGAGCAGAGAGCTTCGTTGTCAACAACAGCGTGCTCTACGCTTTCCTTTCCCGAGGGATTTCCCCTTATTTGCAGGTTCGTGGTTTAGGCAAAATTTAAATCATTTAGGAAAAGTTTACTAAATTTGAAAATGATATGATTTAAGTGCATACCTAACATTCTTCTCAAAATTTGCCGCTGTACAGCCTAACGGACTTCCGGGACAGCATATGTACGATTTACAACAGTTGCTTAAATCCCGAGCAACAGGTTCGCGCCAAGTGCCCTACGGTTGCGATGACGGGGCACCCACCGGCTTTTTTCTCCGTCCCCGCCGAGGGCTGCGATCCTTGCCGTTATTGTGCGTTGAGAAAGGTCCAGTTTGTCCTCGCCAGGTCCATCCTTCAGCGTGAGAGGTGATGCTGACGAAGAACTGCAATCGCGCAAAGAGCCGAACCACATTCACTTCTACCACGGCCGTTGTCCCTCCGTTATCTTCGTCCTGCACATGGCGCAAACCGGAGTCAGCACAAGGCAGGGATTTCCGGAATTGGACATGGTGACCATACCTTGATTGTGCTTCTGCTGGAGCAGATATAGAACTCTTGACATTGGCGCAGTCCACCGTCAGTGACTTCCATCAAGCTCAGCTGAAGTTCAGACCAGACGAAGCGCCTGGAACTCTTGATCTCTATTCGCAACCGTTTACCCTTCCCTTTCGTAACCCTACGTAAATATGCGTGAATCTTTGTGTGTGTGTAATAACACTATTAAGTGGGGGCAAAGGAGAAGTGTACCTTATTCGCTGATCCGCACATAGCGGAATCCAAAGGCCGTGGGAACCTCTGGGTTTGTGAAGCAGAGCCACCAACCCCATCGGGTGTTGTGGCGGATAGGCTGGAGCAGGAGACGAGGGGACAGAAGAGGATGACGACGCTGGATGGATCAGGGTGGTGGATGGAAACGGAGGAGAGAGAGAAGCATGACGAGGTACTACGACAGGATGAGGATGCAGAAGGGACAGAGAGAGGGACAACTCGCTCGGATGGAGCGGCTGTGGTGGATGTGTAGGGGAAGTGGCGGATGGCGTCGGAGCGGTTCCTTGTCCCGACGGATGCGCGACGTACGTCAACAATCTTGGGGATGTGTTCGCTGCCTCTGCTGCGGAGTTCTCAGAGAAGAAGGACTCAGCCGTCGGCAGAGAGCCGGCTTCGCTCGGGTCCTGGTGGTGAAGAGGGTGGTGATGAGGGAGGTCGAGCACTCCGCTGGCCACCACCTCGGTGAAGAGGTCGTTGAGGTCAAGATGTGGTGGGTCGCCCATGGCGAGACCAGATGAAGAAGAGGTAGAGGTGTTGGAGGTAAGGTCTGGACTGAGGAGCATGGGCGACTGCTGGAGCAGCAGTTCCAGCTCGCGCTCCAGGTCAAACTCCTCGGCTTGCTGGTCGTCATCATCATCTTGGGTACGTGGGTGCCGAAGATCTTCAGCTTCTGATGTGAAAGAGATGACCTCGACGCTGGCAGTAGGGTGGTGGTCACCGGCGGTTGAAGTGGTGGCGGCATGCGGGTGCGGAACCGAGACCAGCTGGAAGCGAGGTGAAGCCTGGCCGTCGACCTGTCCGTCGCCCTGAGCGTTCGGAGCGCGGGTGTCGGTCGGTGTGTGGGTGTGGCACTGATCATGGTTAGGGTCTTGTCGAGGCCGGCTGGCCATCTTCCTGCGTTTGGCAGCCGCGTGTCGCTCTTCGATGTGGTCAGATAACCAAGCTCGTCTGTTATGTCTGCAAACGACAAGGCTGTCAGAGCCTGTCACTAACGTGCTCTCGCCAATCAACGCAGGTTCCTCCGAGACGAGCAATATAAATGGGAGAGTGTCGAGTGTGTGGGTAGTGTGTGGGTCTTTCGCTGCAGCAGTGATATGAGTGTCCCGAGGAAGCAATTCGTGCATGGCTCTCACTGGAGCATCGGGGGCGAACGAGATACTTCTACTAGGAAAGGGCCAGACAAAAGTTCACCCTTTTGTAGGAAGTCCCGCCCGGGCGCGACAGTGGCAGAGTCGGGCGCCAGCTCACTCAAAACACAAAACCAGGAACGTCGCTTTCACCGCGCCCGACCGCTCTCAACCCTTTGCAACCTCATTTAGCCCCGATATCGGGATTTGCGCTCTGTCCATGAAATTTCGCATATTTGCCCCTTTTCCTGAAAAATTTTGCAGATATCACGAAGGGAAACGCGTAGATACCACAATGTATCTTTCCTTCTCCCTCACTTACATAGTGCCAGAGCAGAGAAATCCACAGTGAGGTCCTTCGATTATTCCTAACAAGCACCGATGAAGGATGCACACCCCAAGAATTGAGCTGGCTCGAAACAGGGAGCTTTCCAAGACCAATTACGGAGCTCGTGGGCATGTCCTTTAGGGCGTTTGTCCTTTCTTGGCAAAACCACGACTCCTCTTCTCCTCTTCCTCAGCCTCCTCGCTGATAGGCATGTCCGTGTGGGCTATTCCTGTGTATGGAGAGCTTAACCTGCCGACATTGCCAGGCTCATACACAAGCTGCCTTTGGTCACCTTGCAATCTAGGAATTCTTCGATCGTCACGGCTACAGGTTTTGCACTATGGCGAGGATTACCGCAGGAACCTGCCTAACTCTATCTTACAGGATGTTCCACTTGCCGGTCTTTCTGTAGTGCGTTAGGACGTTGTGGACCTTACGGCGTATAACCTTGTCGCTATCGTTGTGCATGCGCTCTGTGGGAATCGCGCTGTCAGTGCCACAAATGCGGGCGAGTGTGGAAGAGCCGCCCGTACCAAGCGCCGCAATGACGTCGTCTTCACGCGTGGCCGGAGAACCATCGCAAAGGTTGTGCATGACTTGATAGCGCACAGCCGGATCTGGGTCCTGTCTAGAATGTCAGAACATGTTTGCGTCGCATGGCAAGATGTGGGACTTAAGGTACGTCCGTCATTTCCAATATACGCGTCCAAACCACGTCCACATCTCTCTTGACGTGGCACGGGCACAACTCTCGGAGGTACAGCCGGCGAACCTACATTTGAGCGGCCTTGATATATCAGTTCCGTAACTTACACACCCACGAGACCGGGCGAAGTGCGCCAACCTTGGGGTCCGGGTCTCGCGTGCCCTGCAGGAACTCGGCCACCGTGTCACGCTCCTCTGTCGGCGGCGAAAGAACAGAGAGCGGGTTAGCAGTGAGCGCGCATGTGCGCGGTTTCCGGTCTTGGTCTTGCTTCGAACGGTACCTTTGGGCGGAGGCAGCACGACCTCCTCGCGCGGAGCTGAGACCGGCTTGGGCTCCTCCGGCAGCAGCGCTTGTAGCTGCACCGGTCGTTCCAACATCTAAATTTTTTGGGAAACGTTAAAGTAATTTCATAAAGTCTGAATATAAATTTATAATTAAATGAATAGAAAAATAGAAAATAAAATACAAAAAAAGGAAGCCACCTTAAGTGCGCCGCCTTCTTCCTGTTGCCCAGGCGCGACTCGGTTGTTGTTTGTCGCGCTTGACTGCTCGGCGCCGCCGAGGGCGGCAACGATCTGCCGACTGAGGTCGGCCGCGTGCGCTTCGTCCTGGGCGAGGCCATGCGCGAGTAGCAGCTCGGCCACGGCATCGTCATCGTCTCCATGATCATCGGCGTCGGCAACCAAGTTGTCGCGCACCACTGCCACGAGGTAGTCCACCACAGCGGCATCCACCTCCTCCAGTCCCTTGTGCCCGATCACCCCGCGTAGTGCCGCCAGCACCGCCGCGCTCGTGTGCACCTCTCCTGCTGTCTTCTCCATCTCTCTTGGTCACAATGGTTTGTCGACAAAATTTGATATTTCAGAAAACAAAATGCATTTCGAAACAATTTGGCATTTAGCAAAAAGGAATGCCTTGTGGGGCTGATCGATCAACAGGGGATCGAGTCGCCGAAGGCCTTCTTCAAGCAGGGGCAGCACTGACCAAGGGAGGCGCCGAGGCAGGTTACGCAGGTGGCAGGGTCCTTGGTGAAGGCCTTGCACGGGGTCACGCAGGTAGAGATGGTAGCGGCGCACTGAAGGCCGAGGGTGAGAGTGCAAGATCCCTGAGTGGCATCGAGCGCGGTGTTCTCCTCGTTCGCAAGCCTGACGTTCCTCTTGGCGCTGCGCTCCTCCACCCAGGATTGTGCCGACAGCAGACGGGCCAGGATCTTTGCGTTCGCGGGATCAACCTTCTTCTTCACATCCCCGGGGAGATCTTGAGCCTTCTCGATGTTCTGCAGGTGCTGCCTGAGCGCCTCAGCCGTGTCGCTGCCCCTTCCTCTTGTCGGAGGCAGATCAGTGAAGTCCACGCCGACTTGGCCCAGGGCGTCCTCCATCTTGTTCCTCTTAGCACATTGAGCCAGAGATACCAGGGCGAGTGCCACGATAACCAAAAGGATGGCCTTCATCATCTTGTTCGCCTGACTTGAAGAGAAGAGAATAACGCTTGTCTCGAAGTAGTTCCTTATTTGCTTATTTGCCTATTAGGGAATAGTACAGCAGCACACTATCTTTCATAATACTAATTTCCTATTTGCTAAGATATGAGCCATTGGGCGTACACAAGAATGAAGGTTCACTTGTTAGCTTTCTTAGCGAGCTGCTTCTTCCGTTCCTTTTCCTTCTTCCTCCGCAGCTCCTCTTCCATATCCTTCCGATCCTCCGCTGCACCGAGACGAGCACTGCAATTGGAGCGTGTGAGATTCCAAGTCATAGGCTCGACGAACAAGCAACGGAACATACCTGCGGCTCTCCTCAGCAAGAACATCACGCCAAGACACCTCCATGGCAGCGTCATCAAAGTCGCCGTCATCCACGCGGTAATCACGTCCCCGGGCGAGAGCACGACACTGTTCTCGAAGCTCCCGCCTCCAAGCATCGTCATCATCCTCATCATCAATGAATGAGTCCTCGTCTTCCTCGTCTTCCTCCTGCGGACAACGAACGTTTAGATACAGGTGCACGGCGCAAAGTAAGAGGAAGATCATACAGAACGAGAGGGCCTCTTTCGTTCAAAATGATCTCTCGATCTCTTTGTCGAAGAAGATGGCGCCGAATGGCGGGTAGCTGTGGAGGACCCATTGTGGCTCTCACGCTTACGTTTGAGCACATCCAGAGTTTCCCTTCGACTTCGAGGCTGTGTTTTGACATCGGTCGAGCGAGAAACAGTATCGTTACGGGCGGACGCCACCACCTTTTGTGAGGTTGGGGGCTTCTCCTCTTCGGGAGGCGGAGCCTTAGCGCCTAGCTCTTTCCACAGGAGCATCATTCGCTTCCGTTTCCGTTCTTCACGCAAACGATCCTCGGCCTCCTGGTTATCGGCCTCACGTTGTTCGCGCAATCTCTTTTCTCGTTCGAGCTCCAGAGCGAGCTGCTTTCGCCGACGCTCTTTTTCGAGAGCCTTCTCATCGGTACCAGCGCCTTCTTTCTTCATGGCCGCATAAAGAATTCGCTTCCTCTCTTCGAGGAGACGTTCTTGCTCCTCCAATCTTCGTAACTCGGCCGCCACGTCGTTCTCTTCAATATTGGCAATGCTTTCTTCTTCATCATTCTTGCTTCTTTCTTTGCCCTTATCACTGACACTTGGCTTGGGCCGAGAATGTCCATTGTTGTTAGGGCGTTGGTTTTCCCTTTTCGTTGTGTCACTTCGGTGAGTATGCTGCTGCTGCTGATTACGCTCGCGTTCAACAGTGCGCTCCCTGCGCACAGACTCTTTTCTCTGCTCTCGTTGAATTACTTCCTGCTGCGACCTCCTCTCCCTTTCAGTCTCTGATGATTCACTTTTGCTTTCCTTACTCTGTGTCCCTGTACCGGCCATGATAGAAGATGAGCACACTACACAAATAGCCCATGCCCACAAGGGATCATGTACTTGATGATGTTTCGCCCTTCTTCCTGAACGATAGTCCTAAGTCAGTGTCAGCCTTCTTGCGGAAGGAAAGGCCTGGGAGCGGCTCAACCGGCTTGGCCTTTCTCGCTGGTTCCTGGCTTCGACCTTCACTCTTGCGATCCTGCAGCAGGAGTGGCACAGCGATCAATGGTCCCGTTACTCAACGGTTTGCCACAAGCAACAAGGTACCCGACTCGATTTCCGATCGCGATCGCCCGAAGAGGACGAAGAAGAGCTTCTCCGCTCCTCGGCTCGCGAGCCAGAAGAGGAAGACGATCGAGCAGTGCTGCTCGACGAGCGAGACTTGCCGCCACTCGGGCTGGCCTCTTGCTTCTTGGCGGCAGCTGGCGGGACCGCACGCTTCTTCGGTGGTGCTCTGTAGCGTGGGTCCGGTTCTGCACATACGCACAGGTAGAGAATGCTGAGTCACACATCCTCATTTTTGCAAAAATGAAATAAAATACTCAAAAATTATAAATAGAAACTGCAAAATGCAGCGAAAATAAAATATGATTTTTAAAATAATGAAAAATAGATGAAAAATGTAGGGCTGGGGAGTGTGTACCCGGAGCCTTAACTTTGTATTTCTCAATGGCACGGGGGTCAAACTGAAGCTTCGTGGGATCAATGGCCGGTTTTGGCTCCTCTGCCACCCGCGGCCGAAACATTATAATAAAAATAATCAAAGACTCCTCCTCTTATCTCCTTCCACGTGGCACTGCTGTGGATTTAAAATCAATGAGCTAAATGGTGAAAAGAAGTAGGCCCTACTTACAAAAGTTCTTTCTTTTGGTGGAAGTGGATGTGTTTTCCTCGATTTCGTGTATCCGATGAAGGATTTGGCCAAATTGTGAAAAAGTGAATTTCTTTTTATTTTGTTGCCGGCAACACAAATATGCATGGAATGTTTAAAGCGGGGAGAGGAATCGAACCCGTGTCAGTGGGTTTCCTTAAAAAGGCCTGACGCGTTTTCAACCGCTTTTCTGACGGAATGCCTTTGTGATGCGCTGGCATTGTCGGCTGGCAGTGATGGATTGTGCCAGGGGCTGGCTGCTGGCGGTGGGCTGCCTACGTTCTTTGAGCCGTTTTTCTTCCTCATCTGTCTGCTTGCATCCCGCAAAGACGACCCAACGCGTTGACTCTCCTCTCCACTCCAACCCTCTGCAGAACGCAGCGACGTGAGCTCTCTTCTTGTCTTTTTGAGTGGCTCGCGTACTCAGTGCCGGCATCGATCGTCCTGGTGCACTGCACGTCCCTGCCGTCAACGTCAAGCGTCGAAGCGACACTCGTATCAATACGTGTGTAGCAGCGTCAGGTGGCCTGACCGTCCCGTACATTTCGCACTCTCCGTGCCTGTCACTCCACCGGCACTCAAGCCAACATATACGAGCCTTCACCTCAAGTGAGGTAACTAACATGCAACTTCGCTTGAGTTCAAAAATTGGCGTTTTAACTCCTATTTGACCTAAACCAAAGGAGATGAATAAGCTCTACGGCCTGCAAGCACCAGCACAGCTTCTCATGGAACCGTCGGTCGACGGTGGCCAGCCCTCCTCTTCGTCCTCTTCCTCCTCGGGCGCCTCCTCGCCGCAGCTGCACGGCCACGCGCTGCTGCCGGAGGTCCTCGACGCCCTGCGCCGCTGCGAGGTCGCTGGACTCGCCCCATCGGCCTCGTCCTCGACTGCTTCGATGGGCATCGCCGAACTCATCGCCGGCTCGTCCGCATCCATCAACCTGCCACCACCCCCAACACCTGCCTCCATGCCACCCTCCCTCCTGGGTGGCATGCTGTCATCCAGCGCTACAGATCAATCCATGACAGATGATTACATTATCAAGTACATCGACCTACAACGTCAACATGCCGGCCAGCTCGAACGCATGTTCGATTTATGTGATCAATTCTCATCCCGCTACTTGACTCTACTCAAGGAGGGCGCCCAACGATTTACGGCCACGGTCAACGCGGCCGCCCATGCGGCAGATCATCAGGC
>CDEZ01022103.1:0-15081 GCA_000826365.1 Acanthamoeba royreba | reverse complement strand
TGAAGAGATAGCTTACCTGCATGCAAACCTTGTCGACGGAGATCTCCTCGTAATCAACGAAAGGGTAGGCGCAGGCCACCTCACGGCATGACTTGAGGAACATGCCGTCAGACAGATTCCTGAAAGTAAAAGAAGCGGAGCGATCAGATCCCGTTGGTGAGGGGTACTAAGGAGGATAGACTACATGATCGAGGCCTTGTGAACAGCGGTAACCTTGTCCTTCTTGTGGGTCTCAGCATATTGGAAAGCATACTGAGCGACACGGCGAGAGGCCTCCCTCGTGATCAGCTTGATTGACTGGCAGACGCCGGGTACAACCTAATTAATGTATACAAACAAGACAATATGAGCCTGACGTGTACAATAGCAGTGATGAGCCAAGAGTCCATGCCTGGTGCTCGATGCCAGAGTACTCGCCCTCAGTGTTCTCTCGGATCACGACAATGTCAACATTGTCGTAGGGAGTCTTAACGCCGGGCACAGAACGGGCCGGCCGGACGTTGGCGTACAGGTTGAACTGCTTACGTAACGCCAAGTTAAGCGACATGTGACCCTTGCCGATCGGCGTGGCCAGCGGTCCTGCAATACGGCGAGTACGCAAGTAGAGTTAGTGTCGGATCATTTTTACATAAAAGAAAGATTGTTTAAAATAAAATTTCGGGATTTATAATAAATATGTTTTTTAAAAAAATAACGAAACTTGCGTTCGTGAAGAGGTTAACCTTTGAGGGCGAGGCGGGTGGTCTTTACAGACTCGATCACGTCGCCACCGAGCAGGGAGGAAAGACTGCCCTCCTTGGCAGTGGTGGTAGACACCTTCACAGTCTCCCACGTCACGGGCACCTTGGCCGCAGCAAAGATTTGCACGACGGCCTCAGAGATCTCCTCGCCGATGCCATCACCGGGGATAAGGGTCACCTTCTTCGGCTCGCTGGCCTTCTTCTCCTGGATTTAGATGTGGAAATTAAAATAGGGACAAGGGTGACCGAGCACTTGTAAATATAAATCAGAAATGCAGTTCGTATCTCCAATTTAAAAAGTGGGAAAATTGACACTCAAAATTTCTCTTGAACGTAAAATCTGCGTACAGTAAAGAGGCGACGGCTGACGAGGGGCGCCGAAGAAGTAGGCAGGCACGACGAGCTCACGAAACGAGCGGGAAGGGTGCGCCGGACGGATCTCATGGTGTGTGATTGTCTTTTGTCCGATCGTAAAAAATGCGCAGCAACGAGACAACATTTCCTCAAAAAGAAAATGGAAAAGAAATCATAAGGAAAATTTACTATTTGGTAGCTGAATTCCGATGAATCTTTAGTCAAAACTCGAAATATCACTGAAAAGCCTTCTGTCGGCATTTTTGAAGTGGACGACCGTGGACGGCAGCACAATCAGACATACAAATCATCAACTTCGTTAACCTATTGATTGACTTTTGGATTGAATACAAAATAATAACCATGGGAGCGGGCATGACGAAAGAGGACAAAGCCATGATGAGCAACTATGGCTTCACCAATAAGGAGCTGAAGGCCCTCAAGAAGGATTTCCTCAACCGAGCCTCGGATAAGAAGAATCCCGAGCTCAACAAGGAGCAATTCAAGAACCTTTTCCGTGACCACGTCGGTAAGGCAGGTGCTCAGGTACTGTTTTCCCCACTTGTGGCAAATTCGAACGAATCCTCCCTCTTTATGAGTGCTACCAACAGTTGCTTTTTGTTTTTGTTTTTTTGTTTTTTTTTTAATTATTATTTTTCCACTTGGATCTCGACAATCTGTGACCTTTCTCTCCACTGTAGCTTCTTGGTGAGAAGCTGGATCTCGATGAAATCTTCGACAACATGGACGAGGACAGGAGCGGCACGGTACGTGCACCAGTCACTTTGCGTGTTATTATTTTTTCTTAAGAATCAATAAAATAAACTTAGATTCAATAAAATAAACATTTTATAATGAGAAATAAAATAATTCTAACTTCGCTTGCCACCCGCTGCACAGATCTCCTTCCGCGAGCTGCTGGTGTGGTTGGGCGTTTACCTCAAGGGCAGCGAAGAGGAGAAACTGAAGCACATCTTCACGGCCTTCGACCAAGACGGCAACAATGTTCTCGACCACTCTGAGATCACCAACGTCCTGATGGTACGGTCGAGTTTGGAAAGCGGTCTCGATGGTCATGAAATGTTCATGCATCTTATCCATTTAGGTTTTGAGGCTGAGCAACAAGGGCAAGGTGTCGGAATCCGAAGCCATCAAGAAAGCTGCTGATCTCGTGCGCCAGCTCGACAAGAACAAGGACGGTGAGATCACTCTGCAGGTAAAAACTAGCATTTGTGATTGCTTAGCTGTCCACACACTCAAGCGATGTGCCGTGTCTAGGAATGGATCGAAGTGGGCAAAGAGACAAGGCTAGTGTACGAGCTGCTTGGCGATTCCTTCATGCAGCTTATGCAAAACTTCAACCTGGAGAAGAAGTAAAGAGACAGGCCGAACCGACTGCTCATTCTAATGGCAGAAGCACAAAGTACAGGGAATGTGCAGTTGTAATGTTAAGATAACGGTCTATTCATCTTGCTTCACTCAGCCTTTCCCTTGCTCTTCTTCTTTTTCTTGGGAGTGGTCTTCTTGGGGGTGGTTGAAGACTTTTCGGCTTTGCTCTTCCTCGTGCTGCTCTCGCTCTTCTTAGGCTCTGGCTCCTTCGCCTTTGCCTTCTCCTTTCTATCCTTTTTCTTCTTTCTCTCCAATGGGACTTCTTCTTCCTCCTCCCTGTTGGCTGACTCCTCCTCGTCCATGTCGTCCTCTTCAACTTGCGACTGAAATGTTCACCACCAGCAATAAGTAAGTTAACTTTATGGAGAAACAAATCTTCCTTTGAGCCGTACCTCATCAGTCGGCACGATAACGCCGGCCTTGTTCGGAATGGGCACGGGGCGCAGTGGCGGAGTGGTACGCTTAGCAATTGCAACGGCTTTGGTGTGCTTCTTCGCCATGATCTCCTCCGCCTTCTGCTCTTTCTTTGTCATCACTGGATGACAAGCAAGTTAGTTTCAGCTATTCTTGTTGGTTAGCATCAAGTGATGGCTGTACCGTAGCCGGGAGGTCGGAAACGCAGACGAAGGTTGGAAGGCTGAGGCACAATTGGACGCGCTCGGATCGGCACCGCACTAACGGCCTGTGCCTCCACAGCCTCAGTAATGTTGAATCCCATCTCGAAGGGCTTGCCTGTTGCGGGGCAAAAAGCGCTGTTAGGATCAATGCAGCATGACTAGAGGTCACCGTTAGACGCGTTACCGAGCAAAATACGCTCCTCTTCCACCGAGGGGAAGAGATTGATGAGCTGTCTGTACTCGCCAGGATCAGCAGCGTGCACAGAGTACTTCTTATCTATTCATAGTGCGCATTCTGAAGTGAATATGGTACGAGCATGTAAAGAGCGTACTAAGGCTTACCATCCAGGGCCAGTGTGAGTTGCGAGTCTGCACGGCCAGGCTTCAGCTCAGTGAAGTCCTCTAGATATAGCTGTCGCGACACAAGGGCTGCCGGATCGAACTGCATTGCGATCAGCTCAGATCAGAGTACATTGATCATCAGCAGACATTCATTTCTCACCTCTGCCGGAGCCTTGAAGAACCACAAGTCGACGTCAGGGGACTCGATGGCTGCGTAGAGATCGTCTCCATCTCCTACTTCCACCGCCGTCCACCGCTCCGAGGCCAGCCTAGCAGTCATTTATGTTAGCAAACAATTTCCTAACAATAAAGATTTTTGTACAAAAATTCCGCTGAAAAGTATGACCAAACAATAGTGAAAATAAAAATAAAAATAAATATTAGGAAATATATGAGGCGTACCATTCCTGAGTGGTGGCGAAGGTGCGAGGTTCTTGCGCGTCAGCGGCCTTACTCTTCTTGGCCGGGGGTTCGGCAGCAGCTTCCTTTGGTCCCGTGCCGGCCTCCTTCACTTCTCTCTTGCGCTTCTGGCGGTCCAATGTGAGAAAATTGAAGTAATCAAAACAAAGAAGTAGGGAACATGGATGTGGCTCGAAATGAAATTCAATCACCAAATTGCGCACAAAATGAAATGCAGGTGTAATTTTGAGATGAGATTAATTCCATTTTAGAGAAAATGGACAGAAAAAAGGACGCTCGATGAGCATCTCCAAAAGATTGGATATTCAACTCGCTATTGTGTGCTAACCTTTTCCTTTGCATCGCTCGTTTTGCTGGCCTTCATCCTGGGTTGTGGTTCACAAAATTGAGAGGATCCGGAAGGACCGGAGATCGATTGAAGAATTTGGTCAAATAAGAAATAGTTTCCGAAACGATTTTGTGCTTGCACAAAAAGGAATGATGGAGCAGCCGAAGGTGCTGGACGCCCTCAAGGCCAGGACGGCCGAATGGGGCGTGGAGCGTCTTCTGTTTGTGGCCGAGGGCGGGAGTCGGGCAGCAGGTCTGGGCCATGCTGCCTCAGATTTTGACGTGCGGTTCATTTACGCCAGGCCCATCCGGTAACGTGTGTCCGTCCCTTCAACGGTATGCATCGTAGCTGATATGTCTTTGATGATCTGTGAGCAGTGAATACCTATCGATATCACCTACGCGCAGACCTTCACTCAACATTCGGGCTACCGGCACGCTTGAATGCACGTGCACTATTCCTCAACTGCAGCCATCAGACACACGAAAACAAGTGCTCATCACCGTAACAACTGGTGTGGTGTTGCTGTTGAACACATGACTTGCATGCATCAGTACCGCAGGTAAAAGGGGAACAAGGCAAGGCGGCTACCGAGGCAGAACTGGACATGTTTGGGTGGGATGTTGACAAGGCTCTTGCTCTCCTCCGTGAATCCAATCCAGCCCTATTGGACTGGTCGTGCCATTCTTTCATTCCCCAATCCAGTGAGTAGTGATGGCATCTGATGAAAGAGAGAGCAGGCTGCGATCGCCCATCGTGTACTATGCTGAGGAGCCATTCTTTAGCCAAGTAATGTCACTTGCCCGAAGGTATTTCCAACCCAGAGCCCTGACCCATCATTACATCAACATGGCCAAGGTACGTACGCCCAACTCTGGAAGATCGCAACTTACTTCACCCAATCTGCATGTTCTACTTGTAGAAACACGACCGACTCTACTTGGAGAGCAAAGGGGTTGATGGACAAGTTTCACTCAAGAAGTACTTTTATGTCATCGGACCACTGTTGAATGTTGAGGTACACGTTGTTTGGTTCATATTGGTGGACAACTCTGCGGCTGATCTCCCATATTCAGTGGATGAGGGTTCATGCTGAGCAAGTGGGCGAGAAACAACTACCGCCCACCAGCTTTGCGGAACTCTGTGCTGGCGTGTCCATTCCCGAGAAGGTTCAACTCGTACTCGCGGAGTTGGTAAGTTCACCCATCATGTGGGAGGATCCATACCTCGGCCTTACCTTGCTGGTACCAGGTGAGGAAGAAGAAAGAGGCTCAGCTCGGGCAGGGGCGACGAATTGAGGAGCTTGATGCATGGATTGCTCAGCTTTTCGCGGATGCCGCCCGCTTTGCCGAGAGCTTTCCGTACATATCGTCCCTCTCCTTCAACCACTCGAACAATAATCTTACTCGATACTGACAGGAACGGGAAGAACGAAACTCCTATTCACGAATTCGATGATGTGCTCTTTTCAGTGCTTACCTCCACTCTAACTTCGACGAAGAGTTGACATAGAGATGCTGTTTAGTTGGTACAATTGAATCTTGTACACATTACTCCCCTTTCAAATGTCTATTAGTTTACGGGCGTCAGCTCGATAATCATCTGTTGGAGGTTCTCTGAGGGCATGCCATGAGAAACAAGAATACTATCGAGCCAGCGCAATTCCTGCAGTTGTGAAAGCATTTAGGACATATGACAGGACTTGTCTTTCGTCGGTTTTACCTCAAGGAGAGTTTCATGACGGTAACTGATGCGGATATCAGGAACGTTGGTCTTGTTGATGTCTGCATTATGGTCGTGTTATTAAAGAGATGCCAGAGTAAAGTGCTCAGCCACGTACCGTTTCCGCGAGATCCAGGCTGAAGGTAATCTGTTCCAAGCCAGTGTTGTTTTACCGCATGCTCGAAGCCACTTTGATAGACACTATGCGAAGACCAGTGAGTGTTTGTTTCAAAAAGTAATATCCAGCCGTCTGCGTACCTGTTGCGGGCAATCTCGCACAGGTCACAGGGAGAGAGCTTGTAGACTTGACCAGCCACACTGTACTCTTCTACAAGCGGTTCCTTTGTGATATGGAATTGAAGCGGATCATCGGTGGACAGAGAAACATTGAGTCCTGATGAAGATATGCGTAAGAAATGCATCGGTTCTGGTACTCGGTCGTCATTGCCAACTTACCTTTAGCGAAGAAATTAGGGAACGGGTTCTTCTGGTATTCCACGAAGAGGTTGTTGTTTGAGGAGGGCGACATGGCCAGTCCGACCTGCGCCAAGTAGTAGAGATACTGGAGTACTGGTGCCTTGCGAAGATTAATACCATGCGAAATGTTCTCCGAGGTCAGGAACGCCGCTAGTAAGAGAGCCCAGAACAACAATTGAGTTTTATCAGAGCTGGCATCGATGGAATAATGAACATACCTGCAAGGTGATCTATTTCGCCAGCTTCTCCACTGTGCGGACGAAGCACGAAGGGCCCTATACAGCAGGAATAAGTTGGCAATATGTAACATACAAGGCTGGCAGTGGTGCATACGCAGGCCCTTGGACTCACGGAATTTGTTGAGAGTGTAGAGATTAGCGTAGATGTAATAAAGGTAATATGAGTACGGCGGATTGCGTTTCTGATCATGGGTGGACAATAAGTTGTTCGTCTGCCATAGACCGTAATGACATCAGTGTACCTTGGTCCACTCTGCAGGCTCGGGTATGCTATCATAAAGGCGCTGTTCGGGCTGTAAAGGACAGCGTAGATGAGCTGGCTGTTGAAGAGATTGAGGACAAGGAGTGTTACCTTGCTTTCATCGTCCACGCAGTCAATGCCAATGACTATATGAAGGAACTTATGAAGGGTGGGGTTTGAGGATGGATCGCGGGTCACTTCAAAGAGTGGTTGGAATATATTCTTGAGCAGATCTTCAAAGCAATCGAGGTTAGGAGTTCCGGTCGTACGGAACACCTCATAAAGTCGTGGTATCTGAATCAGCCATCTTAATGTACAGAACTGTCAGAAGCCGCTTAAAGTAAATCATCTGAAGGTGGTCCGTACCTGACGTTGTCAGAATGGATTTTGTTTTCTATAAACCAATTCGCGAGCTGCGTCCACTCGTCCGGCGAGCGACCGTAGATAGAAATACGATATTCTGCGCTCTGATACTTTGAGTCCTCGATCTGGCGGAATAGCTCCTGAGTGATCTCGGCCATGTATTTGCCCTTAATCAAGTTCGATGTTTTAAGGAAGATCTCCCTCAAGCGACTTTGTCCGCCTGTGTAACAATGCTAAGCATGAGTGCTTGAGTTTGCTCTCTAAGAAAGCACGTACAAGGGTTGTACTTGAGGTTGAATTTATCGAAACGATGGAAAATGTTCTTGTCAGCCTGCGATCAACATAAAGGCATATGAGTAAAATGAAACTATCCGCACGCCAAGAATAGCTTGCGTACATGCACATCAAGAGTGTCCACAGAAAGCTGGTAGGGCGACAAGTTGAGAGACTCAAATACTTCACTGAGGGTCAGATAGCGACCGTCTCTGTGAATCACTACATCGTGTGGATTTTCCCTCAGTTTCCGCTTGATGAACTTGAGTAAATGCTGTTGGCGTGGTGTGAGAACAATGGTGCCTGAGCCTGCCACGAAGGGCGAACGGTTTCACCTTTTGGTTCATAGCAGAGGAGTGGTGAACATGCGTGTCGACCTTACGAACATTGTAGAAGTCCCTGTGCGGCACTGTTTTTTGTTCCTGGATGGAAATGACAGTTATGGCGAAGTTGGTTATGTAAAGGAAGGGGTAGCGCGTACTTCCACTTCTTTGCCTTCGTTCAGTAAGGTGTGCAAATGGAACCTTGCTTCCAGAACTTGTAGTCTACAAGTGACAGAATATTAGAATTGACTAGTGAGGGCACATTAAGTTGGCTGATCACACCTGCGGTAAGATATACTCTTGGCAGGTCCGTAGGTAGCAACGCGCATCATGTAGTTAACATCATGGAAGAACTCCCGTACATCAGGAAGGCTGTAGGATAGTGTGCCTTCCATCTCCTCTAGATTACAAACCATCACGTACAGATCAACAGCTTGTAGATTGGGAGGCTAAGCCAAATCTTACATACCATCGGCATTCGAGTAAAAATGGAACACACCGTGGTGCATTGCGAACGTGTGCTGATGTGGACATGTTTGGAGTAGGTCAGTAGTTTCTCAATACAACATTTCATCATGTTCGGACGTACCTCTGACGCAGATGGAACTTCAACAGGAGGAGGGATACCAAACGTAGAATCCATTGAATAAGGCCATGGCGTCTGCAGAGCACGGCGGCGTCGGTCAAGAACAGCGTATATATATCCGGTAATTGAGAGATAGAGCACACCTTGGGTTGGTACAGATACTTCTTGCGCAGTGCCAGACATTGCTGAATATCCCTCGCAGTCTCGAGAGCCTCCTCGGAAATCACCTGTCCATCACCGGTGATAATGATCCTCTGCAGCGGACAATCACCGATACATCACACGTGGAGCCGCCCATAAACACGCGTGCATCAGTCCCGGGCCGTTACACACGAGGAATGCATTGTATGTGCAATTGGGAGAATCAGGCCGCGCTGAATACCTGGAAAGGTGCCGGCACAGTCCGCACGGGCGTGCTGAGTTGAGTCACCGAGGTGGACTGCCGGAGAGACACAGCCGGCTTCTCCTGCAAGTGGAAAATTATAAATCAATAAAAAACTATATCAACTCAAAAAATGAAAATATTAAGTTTTAAATATTAAGTTGAGTATCTTGACATTTTATATTTTCTAAATAGAATAAAGTAGTACCTTGAGTTCGGTAATGGACTCACGATAGGTGAGGGAAGTAGAGGGAGGGGGCTCCTGTTCATCGGGCACGGGCAGCATGGAGGCCGAGAGCGGCGACGGGGCACGGGTTCCTACGGGGGACGACAGAGTCGGCAGCGGTCCCGACGCCGATCGAGTCATGGTGCCGCCCTCATCCGAGGGTATCACGATGGAGGAGGGCACCCTGATGGACAGTGGGGGTGAAGGCGCACGTTGGCTGCCGATTGGTAAGTGCTCCATTCTCTGGTGCTAGTTTGTACGTAAAGAGATGCAGAGCAACGCGTGAGTCTGGTCCTTTTTGCTTTTATTTTACAAAATTTGGAAACACTTTCCCGAAACCTAAAAATATTTTGATTACGATGAAATTTTAAACATTTGGTGCAAAGGCACGGTACGGAAAGCGTGGTGTCGGCGAAATGGAGACGATGGTGGAGTTGGGGGGCATTCGCGCTTCGGCGCCGCGGGTGGGCGACAAAGTGGAGGTCCTGTGTCCCGACGACAACTTGGTATGTGTCTCGCTTCCCCCCCTCTCCCTAAAACCATCTTCGCTTTCGTTCTTTTTCTCACTACCAGACCCCTCCCCCTTCTACCTGGTTACCATTGTGGACCGGACGTGTTCTCTTTGCCATCGCGGGACCTTGGCATGCGCATAGTATTATTTTGCTATCGTGGAGGCGCTGATACCCAGCACCCGCCCTTCCGACGAAGAACTGCTCCGCATCGCCTTCTGTGGCCTCTCCCGTACGTGCTTCTCCTCCACTGTTGTGAGGGTGTGGCCTATGCATGGATCCTCACTTTCCTGTGAACGAACTTATCCTGCACTCTATGCGTGGACGCGGTCTGATGACTTATTGATGGCTGATTGTTGTTCGGCCGATTACAGAGAATGGGGACAAAGGAGGCGAACTGACTGTGCGAACCCGCGATGCGAGGCGACAGGGAGGCAAGGTTATGCGTGGTCGGCCCACAGCGCACATTGCTCCGCCGACACTCTCGCAGCCCAGTCTGACGACACAAAGTCCTTCGGCCACAAGGAATGCGCCAGTACCGCTCCGCCTTCCGCCAATCGGACCGGGAATGCTGAAGAAGGGCTCTGGCATTTACTCGGCTACACCTGCACCACCGAGCGCATCAGGACGTCCAAATCCAGCACTACCTGGCCATAACCATTCTTCGGCGCCTTCTCCTTCTCCATCCAAACGGTTCAACAGTTACGGTTGGTATTCCTCATCGGTATTGATTTACTCATCAAACTCATCCTCCTGCCTCAGATGACCTCAGGCAAGAGGCCCCTGTTACAGCACCCACCACGACAACCCAGCAAAAGCCTCTTCCTATCCCTAAATCAGGTTCTGCAATATTGCCGCGCCCTGGATCAATGTATGTCGATGCGCCGGTGGAACCAGCTACAGTTGCCGAGCCGGCAGCCACTCCGTTAAGTTCAATGCCAACACCCGTACCAGGGCATTCTCTACCAAAGCACCGGGAACGCCCTCCACGCATGCAACAAGCAACACCAGCTGGGGGTCCTTCTATTCCTGTCCGACAGCCGCTTCGGTCGAACACGAGCAACACTCAGGAACCACCGGGCGACAATCTGTCTTCCAGCTGTCCTGCGGTTCCAGTCTTCCCACCATCTTCACCGGAAGGAATTGCAGGGTCGGGCGGCCCTGCGGGTGGTTCACCCGGCTTCGTCCGATCCATGTCTGAAGAAATGAGTGCTGTCATATCACGTACGCCAGAAACGCTTACTGATGTTATTCACAGCTAATACAATGCTCTATTGTATAGGTTTTGGTCCTGAAGGCGCTCCTCCTGGGCGTGGTTTGCCTCGTGGTCGCGGCGGCTTGTCCTCTTCCACTGGAACCGGAGGGATTCCTATGCAAGTACAGATCTGTCTTTTCGGTCTGATTCCCTTGCTAATGTATGATGGACAGATTCCGAAATCAGGACTTCCTATGCCAAAGCCTGGTGGAAGGCCCACGCCGCCACCTAAGCCGCAACACCTCGACTCTGGAGGCAGGGGTGGTGCGATGTAGCTCTATTATTGCAGTGCGCTGCTCCATTAACGGCACAGATAGTTTAGACCTCCCGCCATTTCTTCAGACCTATGTCAATCGGCTCTGGCTCTTCTGAGCTCTCTTCATGCTCGCCTGGTCGAATAAGCTTCTCAACTTTTGAGGAAAGTGCAGTCACCCGCACGACCAAACGCCCGAGTTCCTCCTGCAGCCATAATGCAGTCGCGCGTCCCTCTTGTTCCTCCTCCTTCCCTATAGCTTCAATACTCCGCAGTCGCTGTTGTAAAATTGGGTCCTCTGTCATCTCACGTGACAGGGACTCCTGCCGCATCTGCATTGGAAGAGCAGCGCGTAAGGATTCAGCTGAGGTCATGCAAGTAGAAAGAGGAGCCACATGCCCACAAGACAGCCAACTGGCTAAGGACAAACAGCGCCGCGCTGGCAAAGACGGCAAGGTCCTGCAGCTGAATACAGCATGAGCCTGGCCTGCTCCGGTGCTTTTTGAACGGGGATGAGTGCATGGCTTGTACTGCAGGTGTGGCCTTGGGTGATAGCTGTTCTTGTGTTGGTGTTTTGTCTCACACACAACAGATCACAGCCCAAACATGGTATGTTTCCTTTTTCTGTTTCCCAAATCATGTTTCCGAAATTCAGATTATTTACGAAATGCTTTTGCAATTCTCAAACCAAAGAAATCTCAGCATTCTTGTTTGTAAGTTCGGGGTTCAAACCAGATAGACGGCAGGAATGGAGGGCAAGAAGGGTAGGCGTCGCAACAGCAAGTCGCGGGCCAAGCAGACACCGGTGGAAACACCAGCGGAGCCTGAGATGATGGAAAAAGAGGAGGTTGAAGAGGAGCCGGAGCAGACAGAAGAAGCAGACGAGATGACGCTTCAGGAGGAAGATGCCAACGGAGATACACAAGCCAACGGTGAAGAAGATGAAGATGACGAAGATGAAGAAGATAACAATGCGGAGGAGAACGAGGAAAACGAAGATGCGGAAAATCAAGATGAGAATGAAGATGAAGATGAGAAAGATGAAGATGAAGGTCAAGAGGCCAAAGGAGATGAAGAAGAAGACGAGGGACCCCAGAAGTGGGAAGACATCGGACTGGAGGGACGTGTCGTGGCCGCTGCCAAACGGCAGGGATGGGAAGAGCCCTCGCCGGTGCAGGCGGCGGCCATCCCGCTCGCCCTCGCCGGACGAGATTTGTTGGTCCGTGCTCGCACCGGTTCCGGCAAGACCGCTGCCTACTCCCTCCCCATTCTCCACCACGCCCTACTCGCCAAGGAGGTACGATTTTTCTTCAAGATTTCTAGCAATTAATTTTAAGATTAAGATTTAAAACATTAAAAACATAATTTGAAATTCAAAAATTATTTTTACAATTGTTTGATTTTTGGGATATTAATATTCAGAATACGTCATCCGAAATATATATTGATAAATATTCTTCTGATTTTCGTATTTCTTACTAACGTTGCACACAACTAGTTGCCAGACTATGAGCGGGGAATCCGGGCGGTGGTGTTGGTGCCGACGCGTGAGCTGTGTCAGCAGGTGCGCGATCACTTCGTGTCACTCACTCACAAGTACTGCCCTGAGGTCACTTCTCTTGCGCTCTCGGCCGATGTGCCCTTCGCCACTCAGAAGTACGTGAACTGAGACATTCTCGATGATGGTGCGTTGGATTGAAACTGATCATCATGAATTGCCCCAGGGCACGTCTGTCGGAACTGCCGGACGTCCTTGTGGCCACGCCCAAGGTGCTACTGGATCACCTTAAGAAGGAGACCGTCACACTGAAGGACAGTGTGCAAGCCGTTGTGGTAGACGAAGCTGATTTCATGCTGTCCTATGGCTTTGAGGAAGACATGAAGCAAATCGTGCAGCGCCTACCACCTATCTTCCAGGGCTACCTGATATCTGCCACCTTATCCACTGTATGTATCGCGAGCCCTCTTCCTTGGTGGAACTGAGTTCTAATTCTAATGTTCTGGCCCAATGCAGGATGTGGAAAATCTCAAGCAACTTATTCTCCACTCGCCCGCCGTCCTGAAGCTTGAGGAAGTTGAGGACACGTCGGAGTCAAAGCTCATCCAGCACTCGATCCAGTGTTCTGAAGAGGACAAATTCTTGATGGCGTACTTCATGGTCAAGATGGGTTTGATTGGTGGCAAGGGCATCTTCTTCGTCAACGACATTGATCGCTGTTTCAAGCTCAAGCTTTTCTTTGAACGCTTCTTCATCAAAGCCGCTCTGCTCAATTCTGAACTGCCACAGAACTCAAGGTATATCCTATGACTTGGCACGAAGCTTTCCGTCATCCTTCACTTATCTGCTGCTCGGGATAGATATCACATTTTGCAGCAGTTCAACAAAGGCGTATTCGACTACCTCATCGCCACAGACGAAAAATGGTCTTATTCTGAAGGAGAAGAGCAAGACGGTGATGAGAAAGGGGAAGAGGAGGACGCTGAGGACGGCAGTGCCCGGAAAAAGAGAAAGAAGAACAAGAAGTCAAACAAGGGCGAGGAGTACGGTGTATCTCGAGGCGTAGATTTCAAGAACGTTTCTGCTGGTACGAGCGAGAAGGTGCATAACTTCCGTAAATGAGTGTTCACACTTCTTGTATTCGCAGTGGTCAACTTTGATTTCCCAAGGTCGGTCAAGTCTTACGTACACAGAGTTGGTCGTACTGCGCGAGGCACGGCATCTGGTATGGCTCTCTCCTTCGTTACTCCAGAGGATAGCGAGCTTCTCGATAAGGTCAAGGCCCATCTTGAATGTACGTAGTGCTGCTTTCTGCTTCGGGCCTTACACTACTTACGCTGCGTTCTGACTTCATTGTAGCGGAGGGCAAGAGCATTACGCCCTACAGCTTCAAGATGAGCCTTATCGAGGGCTTCCGCTACCGTGTTGAGGACACCCTCCGAAGTGTGACAAGAGCTTCTATCAAGGAGGCCCGTGTGAAGGAACTTAAGGCTGAGATCCTCAACTCCCAGCAGCTTAAGGAGCATTTTGCCGAGAATCAGGCAGATTTGAAGCTTTTGATGGAGCACGATCGTACGCTGTTGCTACAGCACGTGAAGCCGCACCTCAAGACAATTCCGACCTATCTTATGCCCAAGGGGTCGGGCGACGCCAACGTCCCGAAAACGGATCAGCCAGAGACTACACGGAAACGTAAGCGCGCTCCGGCGAAGGTACACAAGACCACGCAACAACAATTGTGTTTGTTAATGGGACTCAACTGCGACATATAGGACAAGAGCTCCGATCCACTCAAGGCTCTTCGCTTCAAGAAGGGCAAGAGGACACATACCAGCAATTTGACTGAGGCCCAGAAAGATCGGAAGAGTGCTTTCCTCAACCCGAGTATCGAACCAGGTTCCACACGGCACCAAAGCAGGGCCGTCAAGAAGGCCTTTTCGGTACTGCTTGCTCTTTCTTTCTTGGTGTCTGCGCCACGCAATAACCGTTCGCTTTCGTCTCTGCAGCGGAGGGGCAGGCATAACAAGGGCAAGTGGAAGGGTGTCACTCGTCGACCCAAGAACTAGGGTGTCGGTCTGGTGTGTGCGATGTTTCTTGCTCTACCATAAAGCGATGGCTCACTCCCATCAGATGACCTCAAACTCAAAGCAAGTGAAATGAATGGAAAGAGATTGACGGATTTATGGGCCAGTGACTTACAGAACCTTACTGCTGGAAGGTGAAGGCGGGGGTCTTGCCCTTGAAGGTGGTGCCAGAAGTGCGGATGGTGACACCAGCGCAGTAATGACCAGCAGCAACGGCCTCATCGAGAGACTTGTCCTGCACGTACTTGGACAGGAAGCCGCCGACGAATGAATCACCAGCACCATTCAGGTCCACAATCTCCTCAGCGGGCACCAGAGGGACGGCGAACTCCCTGACCTCACCCTTGTAGGCCACCACGGTAGACTTGGCGCCCTGAGTGATGATCACCATCCGGTCCCTCTTGCCATTCACCTTAGGCAGGGCGGCAGCCTTGAGCGCCACCTCCTTGGCATCATCCTG
>CDEZ01022099.1:0-26322 GCA_000826365.1 Acanthamoeba royreba | reverse complement strand
TCTGGTTGCTCTCGCGACATTCCTGGTGTCATGGAAGCCGCTCTCGGTCATCGCTTCCTCCTTTACAACATCTCCACCGGTGGCATCGCCGACGTCGTTGCGCCCGCCGGATCGACACAGAAGTCGCGCATCTGGGGATGGGTGCTCGTTCCGCCCACCGATGCTGCATGGACGGCCTCTTCGACGGTCAACACCGGTTTCGGCATCAACGCGCTGCCTCTCGTCGTCGACACGCAGATCCACACCTATTACTTCCACCTCGTCTCGCAGGTCTCCCAGACTCCTGCCAGGCGCTCCTCCTCTGGTGCCATGAATCGCCAGGTTGAGAGCATGGTCATGAGCAGGCGTGCGACGACGACCAGCCCTAATGGTGGCGTGGGCACCAAGTTGAGCGCTTTCTCGGTTGTGCCTGAGTCTACCACCGGATCAGCCTCCGTGGCTACTCCCGCTTGGCTCTCCCTATTCATCTGATCGTGGGGCCACGCTGGCTTCTTCTCCTCCTTCTTCCACCTCTGCAGCAAGTCAGTCTATGACAAAATATCGAGTGTGTGCGACCATTACCTTGGTTCGATTCGAGATCCGTGTACACAACAAGCTTGGTGAGGCCGCTACAGAGCAGCGGTCTGGTCTTGCAACAATTGGAGTTAGTGCTGGGTGTGTTTTTTTGATTCAACAAAGCTATCGTTTGTGATTTAAAGAGAAAGTTAGGGATGCAACACACGCTCCACAAAGAAGGTTAAAACCGGTTGGTAGTGCACATCGAGCACAATATCCGTGTAGTGTCGCACTTGACTGCTTTCCTCTTGATCTGTCTTCTCCACGATTCCTTCTGCCTCTATGAAATCATGCAACTATTAGACGTGTAGGCACAAGCAGGAGTTGAGGAGAATGAGCATGCCTGCTACAGTAGTCTTGCCTACGAACTCTGGCGAGCAGTCAACCCTGGCCGGACCAAATCGCTTTCGCTTGGTCATCCGTTGCTCTTCATCAATTGCCACGACCATAGCCACAGGATCGTGTAAGTGGAAAGTATCTGAACAGAGAGTTCGTAAGATATCCATATGCAATCTTGGTCGCAGCTACTGGGAGCACCTTTCCGACCATAAGCCTTCGCTGTGAGGTGTGTCACGAACTTGGCGAGAGCAGACTTGTCCGTCCAAGGCAGTATCTGTTCTTCCTCAAATCTGCGTTCAACATTGATCATTAATTTCACATGCTTCGATTGTGGACAGCAGTGAGTGCGCACGGAACACAATGCGTGGCATCTAGCGGTACGAAGACAAGTGGCAATTTTGATTCGCACACCACTTGAGCAGCCTCTGGATCAGCATATCTGTTATTGCATGTGAATCGATGAGATTGAATTGGTTGAAGTGGAGCAGAGTTTATAAGTACATGTTATACTCGGCGTGTGGCGTGACGTTGCCCGGCTCAAAGAACGCGCCTCCCATGATGACGATTTCTTTAGCACGGCGCAGTGTCCCGATATCCGTCTCCGCAGCCAAAGCAATGTTGGTGAGTGGCCCTGATGTATGGCAGTGTGAGCCGTCAGTACGCTTTTACTTCAACCAAGAGGTCTGTTTACCAATCGTGAGTATGGTTATTTCTCCGTCAGCATGCGTTCTAAGCAGATCTAATATAACATCAACCTGTTCATGTAATCTTTAGTTTAGTATTGCCATCGTTAAGATAGAGGAGCCGTACGGCTGGTTGGTGGTGAATATCAAAGGTGCCCTTGGGCGGCGAAGCGTAGATCAGGGTACCTGTGGCTTCATCCATCAGAGTAGTGATTCCGCCCACTCCGTCCTCACCATCTAATGATAGTACTCTGACTATCAGTGATCAAACCTCAGCTAACCTCAGTCCCAAAGAGCACATGGCGTACGAAAGTACTCAGCTGTGATCAACAGCCTTCGTAAGGGCTTCGGCGCACCCACAGCCAATATGGGAGGGAAACGCAGCTTGTCTCCACCCTGTTCGTTCAAAAAATAGAAGAAAGCAAAGGTACTGTGTGTATCAGTCTTCCCTTCTGTAGTGTTGCTCTGCCATATGGCTCACATTGTTGACGACGTACGGGTTGCTGCTGCATGAAGTGAAACAAGAGCTGAATGTTCGATGTTGCTCGCTCCACCGGCACGTTACCGCACACCTGTAGACAATGGTTGAGCAAATATCTTAATTTATCTTCAAATTCCTCATCATTTCCATTTTTTCTGGTTTTGCCCAAATTAATTTAAAATTCATCATTATTATTATAATTATGCAATGTGCGAAATATTACTAAATTGACTTTAAAAATAATCAATACGTATAACGTACGGTGGTGATAGCGATAATCTCCACCTCGGGCGACTTGAGCGCAAGAGCGAGGGCCATGAGATCATCGATGCCGCCATCGGTGTCTACAATCAACTTGCGTCTCGCCATCTCTTCCATCGACTTGCTTAGATATTTTTCTTGGCTTTTCCTTCCTGGAAGAAAAAAGGAAATGTGAAAGAAAATAATTTATTTCTTGTGGACACCAACAAGAGCACGACAGGATGGATCTCCAGGTGGTCACGCAGACTTGGAGGAGTCGTGGTTGCAGGATGTTCTTAAGTGTGCGATGGCGAGGCACACACCGACGTCGAAGAGCAACCAAGCACCAGCACGCATAAGGTCAGCGTCGGGCAGGCCGTACACAAGGTCGGGAGCAAAGGCCAAGGCTAGACCATCGAGCAGGCAGGCCACGGCCGACATCACGAGCACTGACCTCTTGAAGGCTGGCGCGTCGGTTGGTTTACGTAGAGGCGCTCCGCAAAGTCTCGTTCCTAATTCGACCACCGCCCACGCGATGGGCACACTGGCTACATAGGTGGCCAAGACCAACCCGCTAGGATTGGAAGTCGCCGTAGGAGAGTAGAAGATCTTGTGGCCTAGCGTCCTGATGAAGATAGCAGCCTCCATCCAGAAGACGCCTCCCATCAGAGCTGAGCGTACGGTCACTGAGTCGGTCATCTTGGTGTTAGAAGGGGTTGAGGTTCTTGGTTTGTTGTTGTGTTGTGTAAGTAAAGTGTGATATCCCTACCGTCCGCTATGCATTTATAGTTGCCCTCTTGACTACAACCTGTCGCAGGCTTATCGCCAGTCGTTTTCCACATAACTGGCATGTCAACGAAAACTATATTTCGAGATTTCGATCATATTTCGATTTTCTTGATCGCCGATTGGACGTATCATTTGAATTTCAGATATGCGTTGTTTTCTCGCCCTTTTCCTAAAGGAAATTCTTAGGGAAAAAAGCCTTTTGTAAGGACCTGCACCTTCTCGACCGCATGGAGCTGCCTGTCAAGAGGAAACACGAGGAAGAAGACGATGCGATCCGCAACGCAACTACCATCGTGACAGAACCGCCACAGCCTGACGATGCCGAGGCCAAGAAGGTGCGAACATCGTCAACTTCGCCTTCAATGGTCGGCCAGGAGCAGCCGATGACGAATGGTGGTGATGATGCGGCAACGCGAGTTCCCCACGTTGTAGAGGAGGGGCACATCAAACTCGTGGACATGAAGGTCGTGATGGAGCAGGCGTTACAGCAGAGGGCACGCCGTCGCACACACTTGCCCTCTGTTTCCATCATTATTCCTATTTACAATGCACAAAGGTATTATTTTATTTATTTATTAGTTAATCTGCTGCAGTGTATTTCTTTCTCAAGATAGAATGCAGGTATTTGCCGGAGTGCTTTGAATCGATCGTACATCAGACTTACACCGGACCTATTGAAGTTTCCCTTTACGATGACGGCTGCGATGTGCGCATTAAATGCGGGGAGTGAGCGCGGTTTTGAAATTCAATGAAGAACTGATGCATGACTGTGTGCAATAGGACGGCAGTCCTGAGGTGATCCAGCAGTGGATTCCTGTGTTCACTGCCGCCGATTTCACCACCAAGTTGCGGCGTAATGACCGCACGCAAGGACGAGGATGCGGTTTCGCTAAAAATCGGTACTGTGATTGAGTCACAAGGGCCATAAACCTGATTTGATTTTTGATGGGGGATGCACCTGCTGCAGAGCGATTGAACAGTCCACAGGTGAATACCTGTGCTTTCTGGATGCGGACGACATCATGAAGCCGCAGCGCATCGAGATGCAACTTCAAGCTGCCCTAGAGCATCCTAACTCCATCATTGGATCTAAATTTTCCAGGTATCTCCCTTTCGAGTGAATGCACGATCAGCAACTAATCAAGCTTTACAGAACGCCCAAGGGCTCCACGGAACGGTACACTAGGTGGTGCAACTCACTAACCAAAGAGCAACTTATGTCGCATCGCTTTCGAGAAGTAACCATCATACAGTATGTATCCAATGGCTTGGCCATCGAAATGAAACGGTGTATTGAGCTTTCCATTTCAGGCCCACCTGGTTCATGAGTCGAAACACATTTAATGCAGTGGGAGGTACCATCACCTTGTCCATCCATTGCATTTGAATTCTGTTGTAATGGTTGATCTGCACACAGCGTATGACGAGGCGTTTCCTGGCTGTCCAGAAGATCTTATCTTCTTCTATGCTCATCTTGGCAACGGTGGGGGGTTGCACAAGGTGGAGAAGGTACATCCCTCCTCGCTACATGAAGTCAAAAAATGCAAGTTATTCTTAACAGTTTCAATAATAGAAACTGTTGGTATATCGTTATCACCCTGAGTCCACCTGCAAGGCAATCCATCGATTGGTGCTTCTCAACGTCCGTAGTAAAGCAATTCAAGAACAGGTTTGCTCTAACTACAAAGATAAATGATACAGATTTCATTACTTACCCAATGTGACGTGACAGGTCATCAGCAAGTGGGCCTCGTTCAGCATATGGAGTGTGGGCAGAGACGGGAAGAAGTTTTTCAATTCGCTGACTGTCGAGAATCAAAAGAAGGTAGGCTTTCCTGCATCAACATCCCCGCCTAATCTCTGCTTTGTCGCTGTAGGTAGTGGCCTTTTGCGATATTGACCCAAAGAAGGTTGGAACGAAGCACACCACGAGGTACGCACTCTTTCCTCATCAGCCTTCCAATTCTTAAGAAACATTCGTCCTTGTAGACAAATGAAGGCCGACAACGTCAAACCGATTCCGATCGTGCATTACTCGGAAGTCAAGCCACCAATCATAACATGTGTAGCACTTGATCGAACAGATGGCAAGGTACAGAACCTTTCTCTATTCGCGACTGTTTACTTCCTGACTCGGAACACGTGTCCCTTTATTCCAGTTTGAGCGGAATCTCGCTGAGTTGCAGCTTCATGAGGGAATAGATTACCTCTATTTCGTCTGAGGAGGACAAGGGCTGGATTCGCACTGGTCTACTTAGTAGCCGCAGCGTCGCAGATGTTCGCTCTCTTCATAGGACTTGCAGCTGTAGCTCTCCCTCCTGTTGTGGCAGGGTATATTGTGATAGGGCTCGCACTTGCTCCACGCACAGCCGCACGAATCATTATCCGTCAAGCACCCTTGATCCAGGAAGTCAACTCCTCAGTCTCATTCTCTGATTGCTGGTATACAACGCATACATACGTACCCATCTCCCAGTTGCATTGGTCTCGATGTGGTGACAAGCACCAGCCCAGCTTTTCTCCACTGTGCCGAGAGCAACCGCAGCACATTAAGGGGTACTTACAGTCCGCCGAGGACTGACATTCCTCACCTCTACTCCCACAACGCAGGTAAGTCATCAACGCAGGTAAGTCATCAGCGCTTCCAATGCAGAGAGGAACGTACTCGCTGCCAAGCTTGATGGTGCTCGCGAAGAAGTTTTGTCCAGGCTTGATTCGTGCATGGGCAAGGGTGGACAGGCATACCACCAAGCCGAGCACGACCCAGAAAAGTACCGCAAGCGTTGAGAAGTGAACAAACCTCATCCGTGAGTGATGCTTTCTTGTAGTTGGTTGTTGTCTGGTTTCTCTCAACTCAGCATGGCCTCTTGCTCCTCCCCGCCGAGGGAGGCTTGCCGCCCGATTTTCCAGCATTCAACGCCAGAAAGCGCCAGGACTGCCCTCTGGATTAGAGCTGACACCTTACCGATGGATTAGAGTAGTGTCAAGTGTGTTCTCATTTAACTCCGATTGGAAAGTTCATCCACATCTCTGAAGTGCTGATTTAAACTGTAGCCTTCATTTAAACTTTCAATCTTCATTCAACTGACAAGGATCAGTACGGGAGGTCAACACATGATAATCCAAAACTCCTATGTACATGTGGTGTTGCGAGCTGGTTACGAAAGAGATTTCAAGCGGGCGAGACGCTCCGCCAATTCATCCTGTATTGAGAGAGCTGGTTAAGCGCAATGGAATGTAGTTGAGAAAGGTAGGACTTACGTTGCTGCTTGGCTGTTCAGCAGTCGCCTGCGGAGTAGCCACGCCCAACTGACCGCTCAATTCGAGTCCATGTCGATCAGCCTCCTGGGCGATGAGCGTATCCACCTGATCCTGTGGTGTCGTGAGAGTAGCTGACTGGCTCATAGCCCCCTCCATGTAGGTAGACTGCACGTCTGTATCCACAGGTAAGCAGAGCCCACAACCAGCATGACAGGGTTGTTGTTACCAAGGTCTTCAACTTGCTTCTCGAACTGGTCCATCACTTGGGTCATCTGGACAATGCACATGAGCAATGAACTCCATCAGGACTATAAGATCATTACCTTTTCGAGATTCATCGATTTGGCGGCAGACTCTAGAGCCTTCACAATGCCACCCATTGATCGGGTCACCTTACACAGAATAAGAGCTGTGAGCTAACCACTCATAAAGAATCACAGCAACGGCAGCTGTACTTGTCGCATGCGCACAGCAGTCTCGACACGAGCAGCCACGGCATCTATGCGCGATGCAAGTCTCAGGTAGTTCCTGGCGCAGTTGGAGAAGAACAAGTTAGCTCCCAAGCGACTGGCACAGCTCTTCGTTAATCATCAGTACAGGGATTGATTCTTCTCGCGGATGGCGCTCTCTGCGTAGATGCGTGCTCCTTCCATGTTGCCCTTCTCGATGGCCTAACAAGCAAAGGTCATTCAAACCAAGTAGGACGGAGAGACAACATTCGTCAAGTCAACCAAGGCCGCTGCAGTACCGTCTTGAGCTTGAGCTTGTTCTGCTTCTCGCGCTTCTCGCACTGCTTGGACTCCCGTTGCAGCTGCTTCGCAGTCCATTTCAGGTTGAATAAGTGCTCTGTGGGGGTAAGTCAGCACATTTTTATGCCACTCAATCAAAATAAGCAATAAACAAAACAAAAATGATCTTTTCGTGTCATTTTTTTTTCTTTTCTATTTTTATGATCTCCAAAAAAACCAAGGCCAAAATCTTTGTTTGCCAAGGGTTTGCGTACTCTCCATCTTATGCTGTGGTGTGCTTGTGCTTCCAACAAAGAATGAATTCGGTGAATAAAAGAAAAATTTCTGTAATTCCGAGTATGTGCCAGCATTCCAAGAGAACAAAAGCTCGACAGCAGTCGGATCAGCAAGCTGGTGTCTCAGAAGGCGAATCAATCATCTCTGCTTGTACGGCTTGAGTCGATGTGGTGGACGAAGGACGTGTCAAACTGATGCTGATTCCGTCGGCACCCTTGATCTTGCGTCGTCTTGCGCCACCTCCAGCTTCGGCTGATGAGGGTTGGCTAACCTTGGCAATGCGGCTGCCAAACTGAATGGCTCTCTTCACGAGTGACGTGCTTGCAGTAAGACCTAGTCGTCGACCAGCCTAACGTTTGGCAAAAGAAACCTTAGTAAGCAAATCAGCTAGATAGATAGAGGTGTTACCTCTCTCAGTAAGGCTTTATCTCCTACTCCAGGCGGCTGCCTCATGTCACATACTTGCCACAGTGGAGTATTGTTGAGGAACGTAACCACTTCCTGTATATGAGGATAAAGGAGGTTATAGTTAGGCACAAGAATGATGAAGCTAGTCTAGACTCAATCGTGAATAACCTCATCAAGGTACGGTATTCGTGACTCTCGCCCTGTGCTGCTGATGACCCTGTCGTCTCGTCCTGCATAACGCCTCCCTTCTCAGCTTTGGCGCGAAGTCTCTGGGCTGGGACAGTGATCAGTACCCAAGTTACGCTTCCAGATTCGTGTCGTGTCTTTCTCCAACTCCTGCTGTAGAGCAGTCCATCCGCCCTTCCGGAATGCAGTTCTGTGCCGACCATAGCCTGATTACCAGTGAGTTTGTTTCTATCGCGACACCGTGCACCACAGCAGCATACCTCCAAATTGCTCATCCGCTCCACTTCCAATAATAAGTACACGGGCGGGGCTGGTATATTCAATTGCGTCCTCGTCCAGCGCTGTTGTCTCTGAGTTTACTCCAATGGAAGCGAGCAGAGATGCATCTGATCGTAAAACTCCTGCACATCGGTGAATCAGGCCAGGCTTTGCTAGGGTAGCCTCTAGTAAATTGCACCTTTTCCTCGAGCGGCAAACCATGTGGCCGCAGCTATCGAATGATCCATCAAGCTTTGGGATGGGTATAACAACTGCATTATCTGTGAACATGTTAATTTCAATGTACTCAATCACATGCCATTCGCATACCTGGTTATGATGTTCGTACAGTTCTTGAGCTAGAATATTGACTTCTACAAAATTCCATCGCCGTGACGGAGACGCCATACGCAGCTCATTCCACCCACGTATGCCAGTCTGTCTATCAGGCACGGCGTCGTAGGGCGCTAGTGCAAGGAATTGTAAGGATTCATGTAACACGGCAGAGACTAACGGAATCGAGTATCTTACTTGCTTTAATATTCGATGATGTAGACGTGGTCGAATCAAGTTGAGTATCTGTAGCTCCTTTGCGCTTGGTTCTGGCCCTGGCCTTAGCACTATTTTGCTTGGGAACTACTTGGGGAAGACTCGCCTGGGCTGCAAAGGCAACGTTCAACAGATCAATGGGCCTGCGTGCACTGAGTGAGAACGATTCAATTGGCTTCGGGCAGAAGATGGTTTTACTCATCGGATGGTACGTATAAGTCGGTGAGTCGAGCCAAGACGATAGAGTCGAGTCCGCCGGAGAAGAGGATTCCTACGCGACTTTGACCGGGTCTGAAGATTGATTAAGTGAGCACCAATAACACTGCAAAAGTAAATGGTGTAACATACGCATGTGAAGGAGGCATATTGATCACTCGCTTGCTCATGGCCCGCTTGAGCACCTCAATGAAAGCGACTAGAGTCGCCTCCGATTGCATTGTGTGATCGTTTTCAGGTTCTATCAATGTTCGGCGACCAAAAGGAAATGGCGGTCTCTGTCCAAGGCGTGCAATAGGTATGCCTGACGCAAGGTCTTCCTTTGGCCCTCCTGCCCCTTCATCAAGTTCCTCCTCTGAGAAGTCCAACAGATACAGACTATGGATATTCACTTCATCCCAAAACTGCGAACCCTCTTCTTGCTCATCATCTTCTTCCTCTTCTTCCGTCATCGCTCTGCACACAAGTCGTCAGCCACTGTTCCAACGATGGGGAAGGAGTTCTTCCGTGCCTCTTCGCACTTGGCGTTGATTCTTGAGGTATTTCGTGGATGGATTCGGGGAATACGGCGACCGAAGATAGAATCAAAGGATCAGACACTGATGATGGTCGATGTAAGAGTAAGCTACGACGGCCCAGCTTGTCCTTCCCAAAGAACAGCCGCTTCGTGCGTGCCTTTGTGTAGCCATCAGAGAATCAGGACCTCACGACCTCAGGTGCACAACAACAGGCAGCGGAAGTTACCTGCCAGTAAACAAAAGCATAGGGTCCTTGAACTCTCTCGAAGATACTGACAATCTCTGATGGAGTGGAACTTCCGCGCAGCAGGGTCATTAACAAGGAGGTGTCGTTTTCCTCCGGTCCGATCTAGATAAGAGAATTCCACCATCGATCATCAACAACATTCAAGAGGAACCATGAAACTAGTCATCACAAAGACGATGCACACCTCGATCCCGCCGAAGACTTCGCCGTTCCATAGCAGCACGTTGCCTTCGTCATCTTGCAGTGGTTGCGAGACGATCTGGTTTCCGCGCAGGCCAAGTACTGTGTACACCACATAACGTTCATTGTCAACCTTAACCCGAAGGCACACAGGCACTCCCACGGTGGGCGGTGTGTGCGGGGACGGTGTGAGCACAACTTACCGGAGCCGAGGAAGGTGAGGGTGAACTGGCCCACGTGGAGGGTAAGCTCGCCGCTGCCGTCCGGCCCGCGTTTCGCCAACTCCGTCCGGAGCAGGGAAAAGTCTATCGGGGGCAAGCTTGGCGTGGGCACGTCATGTCGAACCACTATCAACCCTATGCCGCACATGTCTGACGCTCTTTTTCTCTCTGTTCCTTTTTTTAATTCTGGTAGGAAAGTCTAAAATATTCGAGCTATGAACGCTGTTAGATTCCAGACTGAATTTTCGCGTAAAACGCCTTTGAAAAAAGGCGCCAAACAAATCAAAGAATTTGCAAGAAGCAGCAAGAAGGGTAATTTCTTAGCCTCTAGAAGGAGACCTCAGAGGTGTCCATTGGATCATCATCAGCATCGTCGCGCTTGATTAATATTTTAAAGATGTCGCATACGGGGGACTTCCACTCCGCCGAAGAAGACAAGACGGAGCCGGACCTTATCATTAATCCTCTCATCCTCTACTTCCCACGTACGGCTTGGATAATTCAAAAAAAACCCATTTATACAAGGAGGCATTTTTTGTACCAATTAATGAAATGTTAATTTATTTATTTTTGATTTGATCTGCAGCCCCATTGAACAGAATCATCACGAACATCTTGAAGCTACAAAATCATAGCGATAAAGACTTTATAGCGTACAAGGTTAAAACCACCCGCCCGCAGCGGTACTGTGTGCGGCCCAACATCGGCGTCATTCCGCCAGGCGAGACGATTGAACTCCAAAGTACGGAAACCACCATTAAATTCATTTGTTTGTTTATATATCTATTTATTTTATTTTATTTTAATATTACAATAATAAGAGAGGGTATTATTTAATACTAATAAATAAAAAACCGTTGTATTTGTCCGTATGTCAGTCCATTTCAGCTTTCACAAGGATCCGCCCAAGAGCCTACACTGTAAGGACAAGTTCCAAGTGGAAAGCCTCGTGATCGACCCGGCCATGGGTTCCGGCGAGGAGATATCACTCACAGAACTGGTAACGTCCTTCTCTGGTGGTCTCTGGTGGTGTGAGAGAACAGCCATCGTTGCCGCAAGCTTCCGGCTTGCCTGAAGCTGTTACTAGCTGTGCGGAGATGGATGCGTTGCGTGGGATAAGTCAGATCGATCGGGAGAGCTAACATCATCATTGGAAACTCCTGTGTGCAGTTTAAATCGGTAAGCGATGATAATATCGCCAAGCAAAAGCTCAAGTGTCGATTTTCTTCTCCTACGCCAACGAAAGTGAGCGCCACTGTACGCAACTTTGCAATTCAAGCACAAGTTATGACAACTGAGCCAGGATTAACCGTACATACTCAGAAACACTCAGATAACAAGGCCACAAAAGCAGAGAATAAGAAGGATGACAGTAAAAAGGAGAGATTAAGTATGTGAATTGCCTGCTTTGCCGCATCTTATGTGATCTGATGTAATTCGATTTCAGATGAAGCTGGCGTGGCGGTAACTTCGTTATCTGGCGCTGAGCTGCAACAAGAGTACACTAAGGTAGGAGACGGTTGTGTTTCTCTTCATGTTTGCTCTCTTCTGATCGTTATAAATTGCCTCTCTAGGTAGTAGCTCAGTTGCAGGCGACGCAAAAGGAACGAGATGAAGCCAAGGCTCAAGTCAAAGAGCTGCTCTCGCAGATACAACAATATCAGGAGAAGGATATTGGTGCGCATTCAGATATCACTTATTCCCTTGTATCAGCATGTTCATTGAATCCTCCCTTGTAACAGACTTTGGCCTTCGCCGACCTTGGGCCTCTAGCCAAGCGGTAGTTGGGCGAGTGAGAAAGCAGGCCATGGGGCTGACCAGGCTCGACTTCAGCCTTATCTTTTTGGCTGCCCTGCTGGCCTTTTTAGTCGGATACTTCCACCTCGTCATATGATGCTGGTCGTCTATTTCGTCGCACAGCATCCACGATACTGGTGCCGGAAGGCGTTGGACGACGGTCTGGCGAGAGAGAGGCCTACGCCTGCGGCCGACAACACCGAGCACCACGGAGAGATGCCTGAGCGTGGTTTGCTATGTGTCTGTGGTACACCTCACACAGCAAGCTAATCAACTGTTGTGTTGTAGATGCGTCCCATGCGGCCCTTTATTTTTATAAAGGATGAAATCTGATGATCATCCTGCGCAGCCAACTGATCCAGAGGATCACATTGACGGTACGAGATGCAGCCAGCAGTTGACACATCAGAATCCGAGGCCCCTCACTTCTGCTCCACTTGAAGCTGGTGGAGGAGAAACGTCAGCTCCTCATGGAAGCTCGCATGCCAGTCTTTGTCTGTCTTTGCTGGCTTCCACCCGATCTCACGACTCCTATCACTCCGAGTGCGTGAACTAAGAGAAGAAAGCTTCCGTTAGCAAGCTTCCGTTAGAAGAAGAGTGCATTCAGAAGGTGGCAGTTCTCGTACTTGGACGCGAACGAGAGCTCCACCACTAGGGGATCTTTGTACCACTTGGGTACTACGTCCTCCAGGCTGACGCTCTTCACCCTGTCCGTCTTCAACACACCCAGTGCGTGCCCAGCCTGCGCGATGCCAGTGGACACGTCCAGCCACGTGTGGTGACCGGTCTCGCAGAAGTAGATTCCCTCTTTGCCGTAGGCTAGCTCTTGCTTGTCGCGGAGCTTGGCCAAGATAAGTTCGTAGAGCAGCACCAGGTCGGCGATGTGTACGTGATCCCACTGCGCCTTGCCCTCCCCAATGACCTCTGCCTGGCCGGCCTTGATGGCAGAACGCATGATGGTGGGGACCTGGATCGATAGTTTGTTGAACAGACCCGTGCCGATACCGAAGATGGTGGGAGGTGTGATGATGTAGGTCTTGACTCCGAGTTCCATGCCAGTCTCAAACACAGTCACGTCCGTCTTGCGTTGGATGTAGGACTCTCTGGACTCTCTCTCCCGTTCGGCATAAATGTCCTCCTTGTCTGAGAAGGTGCGGGACTCCAGGTAGCGCCCTGTGATAGGACAGTCCCCAACACTTGATGCTCCTGATGTCTACATGTGGAAGTGGATGAATGATGGCCACAAAGGGATGCAAGTAAAGGGAGAAGAAGAAGAAGGGTACATGAATGAAGTGCAGATCCTTGTGGCCGGTACGCTGCTGGCGGTAAGCAAGACCCTGTATCATGGCTTTGCAGGCATCGAAAGATAACGAAGAGGCCATGTGCACGATCACTGCCATGAGAACAGTGAAGAAGAAGATGAGGTTCATCATGAACAGGAGAAGATGGAATGCAGACATCTTACCATCATAGTCACTGGCGATCCTCCTGGTCTGTACAAGATCCTCAAACCCAGCAAAGACCACTGGCTCAATCCCTTCCGTCTTTAGGATGTCCGCTTGATTCTGCGTGCGCACGAGGGCAAACAGACGAGCGCTCTTGATGGCGGGATTCGCGGACTGGAGGAGTGTAGTCAACACGGAGCCTCCTCTGGCGAGACCCACGCCAAGTTAGAAAAATAGTCGAAGTACATAACTGAAGAAGAAGGTCAAGAAGCTGCACATGTAGCCACTTGCTCCAGTTACCAGGACCCTGGGTGCTTCCATTTGTGTCTAGTGAGGATATGGGTGTATAGAATAGTGCTGAGGAAAGATAAACAATGCTTCGTAGCTGGAGGTTAGTGAGAGCTTTGTCGCAGGCTTATTCTTGAAATGAAATGTCTTGCTGTTCAGACCAATTACTGCGCAGAATGCATGGAATAAAGGTTTGTGGTTGGCAGGCAGTAGGAGATTTAGGCATTGGTGGACCTTAAGTGGTCATAACCTCTCAAGAGAATGTCCAGCATCAGTTTCCAATCCTCCTTTTAGCCACCGGCATCAAGATAAACGCCATTGAGCGTGCTGTCCTCTCACACTACTGCCGAGGGAAAGAGTTTATCGGCGATGCTGCATGGCCGAGAGAAACGTTGTTGATACCACCATTAAACCATGGCAAGTGTAAGTCTTACTCTGCCAGTGTCCGGTTCGGGTCATTTGCACGGAGAATTCGAGGAAAAAGCAAGAACAAGAACGAAATAAGTACACAAGCGGACGAAAAACAAATAAAACAAACCGAAGAGATGGCAAGCAGACGACCACGTAACGTGCTTCTCTCTTTTTTTTGGCCACTGGCCACTCAGCAGTGCTGACTGAGGGTTATTTTGGTGGTATTGGGGTGAATGCGCAGCATTTCAGCCGTTTGTGCCCTACTTCACTCCTTTCCGGATGGTGGGTTGGGGCACCCTCGCACTCATCAACGCTGGCTTAGCTGAGAACAAAGGCCGTTCACGGTACCTTTTTTAAAAATATTTTAATAAATATAGGTATTTATTTTCAGCCCATTTTTACTAAATATGGATAAATATATAAAATCATGAGAAGTAATACTCAATATTCTTTCACTGGCATGTACCGGCAGGGTATTCTGGGGAGCCGTGTCTCTCGGGGTTGGTCCTTTGGCAACAGCCTACATCGTCTTCACGCCGCCACACCATCATCCTCATTCATGATGTTGTTGTGGGGCAGCCAATACATAACACATACTCTCTTCTTCTTCTTCCTCTTCTTCCTCTTGCTTCCTTATCATCGGTTCGATTCATCAAGGCATCATCAGCTTCAATGGACATTCCAGCCAGAGGAGGACACAAGGCAAGCAAATTGGCGGGTTTTTCCTGTCAATTGCTCGGTTGGTGCTGGGCAACTCTTGCTATTGGTCATTGCTGTTGCTGTGTGACAGGATATGCTGAAGGATGGTCATACCAGCACGAAGCATATTAAGAACCCAAAATGGTACAGAGCTGCGAGCTGGTGGAGCCAAAGGCTGTGGTAGTTCCTAGTTCCTCTGCATTTTCAGTTCTTTCTCCCTACAGGCAAGCGGATGAAGGTGACCGTTGCGCTCCCTGTGCGGGACAGGGAACTGTGGCGGAGAACTCAGAGCGTTTGTACGATGAAGAGAGGGATCCGGTACCAGGTGTGTCTGATCACGGCCATTACACGCGTACGTTTAAAAGCCAACGTTTGGCCCTCTGGTGTTTTCTGCACAAAACCTGACATCTTCTGCAGGTCCCTCCTACTCACGTCGAGCATCGTCCGAATCTCTCTTCACCTTCATACGCTCTGACCCATATGAAGCCCATCTTCGTATGTTTGGTACTCCTCTTCGCGACGGCTACCTTGGTTCAAGCCCAGGGTTCCTGCGTGTCTTCCCTTGAGCCCATATTCGGAGCTGCTGTGGGCTATCAATGCATTCAACTTACCCTCACTAGCACGAGCTTCAACTCTTCGTCGGTAATCTCTTGACTTCGACAGATAAATGGCTGCGGTTCAGAGTTATACTGATGCATGGCTTGTTCTTGATCGCAGGTGTCCTACACCCAAGGCAACCTGTACTACAATCGTTACTATGATGGACTGGTGAACAGGGACGTTCCTTCGTTCCCTGTCGTATCCAACCAACTTCTCGCTTGCAATCAAGGCCAAAGCCAGCCGTTCTCTGTAAAGGAGATCGGAACCCACCTGGCCAACAACTATTTTGATGTGCTGGTAACGAGGGAGGGCATCCTTCGCCTTGCCATTGGTACTGGTGTATACATCAACGTCACGCTCACCTGCCACAACGCCCAGCTTCCTGCTGTTGGCTTTGATTCACAAGGTACAATTCATCGGAGCTAAAGCAATGAATTTGGAGGTCCTAAATTGATTGCTTAACCGAATGTAGGCAATGTTTACTCCGTTCAGTTCACCGCGATCAACATCACTGCGGGTTGTCCTAACGACAACATTGGCACTCCTTGCAACGTCTCTTCCTCTCCTTCTGAGGTTTGTTTCCCGCCATGCAGCTCCGACCAAGTCTGTGTGGTCGATTCTGGCTACGGCCGGTGCTATTCCCGTATGTTCTCTCCCTCAACTTCAAGTCTATCTCGTTGCTTACCCACTACGGCAGGTGGTGTGAGCTGTGATCAGCTGTCTCCTCCTTGTGGTAGCGATCAAGTGTGCATTCAAAATGGAGGTATTGCTCGCTGCATTACCAGTACGTTATCCTATTTTGCTGTGATTGCATAATTGATTACTTACGTCCACTTGATCGTGCAGTCATCCGTACCACGCCTCAGCCCTCTCCTCTATCGAGCGTTTTGCCTTCCCCTGCCTCAAGCGCGTCACCCTCCCCTGTTGTCTTGCCGTCATCCACTCCTTCACCTGTATCGAGCGGTGCCAATCGCTGTGCGACAATGACCCTGGCTCAGTGCCAGAATGCCTACAACCAGGGCTGCCAGGTCTGGTACGCCCAGGGATGCTGTGGCGATACCCTCGCCTATTGCGCACCCACATCCTGCGGAGCTACGGCCGGCAAGCTCTCGTGCGCTCGCAATCCCGCCAATAACCGTGCCTACGAGGTCAATAATGGCTGCGCTCCCTATGGCTTCACCAACTTCACTGTTCCTGCAGCTGGTACGTCATCTTCTGCTTTGCACACTTTTCTGTTTGCACAGTCAAGATACTTAATGTCTTGTGCTTACAACAACCAGCTGATTGCTCGAAGCTGAGCTGCGCGACTGGTAGCCACTGCACTGTTGTCTCGTCTGGATGCTCACAGACCAGCTGCTGCCCAGCTCAGGCCACATGTGTGAGCAATTAACAAGCGACGCGTGTGGCTCATCTCTCTTCTCTTCCCTACATCGAGTCACTCATATTGTGTGTCTCGTACTCTGTCTCACCCATCCATTTCTATAACTCTTGTACTTCTTTTAGTTATCCAATACAGAGAGATACTTTCCATCAACTGGGCTCATCAGACCTGTTGGGCCGACCCTCATCGTTCATCATCAGCCGGCGCGTCAGGGAATACAAGCAGGCGAATCGCCGGCACTGCGCCGGACACTTCGCGGTCTTTTCCGCGGGCAGTGCACGACCATCAACGCTGACTGTCAATATATAATGATCGACACCGGTGAAGCAATGCTCAACTCACAACGGTCTTATCCTCAACATCAACAACCCCCCTACTCAACCTACTACTTACCGCGCTAGTGCACACTGTGCCTTCCTCTCCCCTTCCTGTGCTTTGCCTACTTTGTTGCTGACCTTGAGAGCTTCCTCTCTGGCTTGTGTGTGGGCCTGGGTTCAAGCAGGCAGACAAGAATGACTGACGTTAGAGTGACAAGGGAGAGAGACGAGAACCTGGACTGGGGCTACGGGGACTACGGTATCTCGGCCTCCCGCAAGCGCAAGACCTACGACCGTGGCTTCGACCAGGGTCAGTCATAGCACTTCACCCATCCACCGGTGGCGGGGCGTGGCTTCTGACTCAGTTTTGGCAACACAGGGGACATCAACAGATATGGGCGTGGCCGCACTGACTGGGACTGGAACCGCGGCTATGGCTTTGGTACCTAGGCGTGATGCTCATGCGCTGAGAGACCTGGCGCTCACCACCTGTGGTAACAGATCCTTACGCTGGCGACATGTACGGACCGTACGGACGGGTACGGTATGGGCTACCCACCACTGGACCGAGCGACTATGGTATGATTGGTCTTCCCGTTCTTGCTGTGATGCATGAGAGGTCCAACCGAAGGCGAGGCAATACAGGCTTCGGGCCTGGTGCGTACGGTACTCGTGCTCAGAACATTGGAGAAGCAGGCTATGATCTGGGCGTCAGCAGGAGACGCGGAGGTATATCGTCTACATGTGCTTGCTCTTTCTTGTTGAGTGGTTGATCTGTTCCATACAGTGCCCGAGGACAAGTACCTACAGCTGCCTGACTATACCCGCGTGGCCCTGAACCCCTCCATCAGTGAGGATACACTGTGGCGCCCGAGGGCGGATATTATCGACCAGGACAATGGGCTGAGGGTCGAGTTCGAGCTGCCTGGAGTACCTCGCGAGGATATCGGTCTCACTGTGACCGAGAACACCGTGACGTTGACGGCGCTCAAGCCGCAGACTCGCAAGGAGGAGGTGGGCTTCCACTACCAGAACGAGCGTCACTTTGGCAAGTTCTACCGCCGTCTGATGCTGCCCTACGAGGTTGATCCTACGTCTGTCCGTGCGCATCTGGACCATGGTGTATTGAAGGTAGCGCACACCTATCGCCCTGCACGTGGACTGCTCCTTACTCATCTCGGTGGGCAGGTGCACTTTGCCAAAGGTGGTGCGGGAAGAGTGCCCATATCCATTGGCGATCTCACTGCTACCGGCACTACCGGCACAGCCTCGACGGCCTCTTCGTAATGACAAGGGCAGCTCCGGAGCACCTGCACCGTGTGGGGCCAGTCCATCTGGGCTGTCTCTCGTATTGTTACGTAAGTGTGCTGCCACATAAATTGGGCTATCCCTAAGCATCACTTGCTGTCCATTCTATGGGCACTCAACTTCACTGTGCTGGCCGCAACCGAACGAAATCCTGTTCGCTTCGCCCACCCGCAGGCAGAGTCGACATGTCGTCCTGCTCGATCTCTTTACGCTCCCTGGCGTTTTGCTCGGCGCAGTGTAAGATTGGCCAATCACTGCCGCCAACGTCCCGTTCATTCCGGGAAAAAACCGGACAGGACAACAACTCTGGCGCATGTGGGAACGTTCGATGGAATGACGGCGAGGTAGGCAGAAAGCGTCGGATTGGGTGGTGAAAGTCTGTAGAAACCAGGACGGAATTTCACGCTAGGCAAGTATAAAGGGGCACAGCTGCACTCATCACAACATTCAGCAATCTACCAGCTAGTATACTCTCCAACTCCTTCTCGCCGATAAACTACAACAAGATGACCACCATCGAGAGGCCGATCATGCCCGAGACCACCCTGCCCATGGGCGCAGGTTACCCCGCGGGTTATGTGGGCGGTATTGATTACGTCGACCCTCTTCTGCACAGGAATATCAACCTGGGCACCCGCGAGGAGTACCTGTCCGACCACGACTACGACCTCCACCGCCGCGGCAAGCTGTCCAAGAAGGAGAGGAGGAAGTACGGCAAGCAAGGCGTGGTGGACCCGCACCACCACCACCTCGGCATGGACCGCTACGGATACGATAACTACGGATACAGCCACCTCGTCATGCCTGGCGGCTACGGCGGAATCGGCGGAATGGGCTACGGAGTCAGCCGCGAGATCCCCACTGGTATGGGCCTGGGTATGGGCTACCCGATGATGGGCGGCTATGACTACTACCCCACCACGGGCATGGGGTACGGAGTCAGCCGCGAGATCCCCACTGGTATGGGCGTGGGCATGGGCTACCCGATGACGAGCGACTACTACGACCGCGGCCTCGGACTTGGTCCCCTCCGCCACCGTGGCATGCTCGACCGTGGCGTCATGTACCCCGGAATGGGCGGCATGGGTTACGGACTCAGCCGCGAGATCCCCACTGGCATGGGTATGGGCATGGGTCCCGGTATGGGCATGGGCATGGGAGGTGGCCTGCCCATCGACGAGACTCGCTTCCTCAAGCTGCCCCACTTCGGCCGCGTCAACGAGAACCCCAACATCGACAACTCCACCCTGTGGAGGCCGCGCGCCGACATCTTCGACATCGACCAGGAGCACCTGAGGGTCGAGTTCGAGCTGCCCGGCGTGCCCCGCGAGGACATCAGCCTCACCATCCAGGACAACATCCTCACCCTCGCCGCGCTCAAGCCGCAGACTCGCAAGGAGGAGGTGGGCTTCCACTACCAGAACGAGCGTCACTTTGGCAAGTTCTACCGCCGCATGATGCTGCCCTTCTCCGTCGACGCCAACAAGGTCAAGGCTCACATGGACAACGGTGTCCTCAAGGTCCACCTCATCCGCATCGGCGGCGTCGCTGGCCGCATTCCCATCGGTGAGGGCCTGCTCGGTTCCACCACGGGCACCTCCGGCTCCACTCTCGGAACCCCCATCGGCACCACGACCCCGATCACCTCCACCACGCCCCTCACCTCCGGCACCTCCACTGGCTCCGTTGCCACGACCAGGATCTAAACTTGACCTCAGGGACTCTCTGTTGGAGTGTGGTTGGCCTTCATCATCTCCTCAAGCTTCCCACACTGCTTCTCACAAACAGAGTTTGTGAGAAGGACATGTGGTTCGATGAGCCTACACACGCCTAAAATATACACCCCCATTTACCTTTATTCTCTAGTACACTTCTCTTTTGTCCTCTTGATTCTTGTGAATGTCTCCAAAGGACACTTTCCTTTTTTGCTAAATATCACTAAATATCCTTTTCAAGTATTACATCAATTTGATAATTCAATTTGCATTATTCCCAAAAAAGACACATATTTAAAAAAGGATAAAATAAAAAGGTAACAGAAGCTCACATGGTGTTGAGTTTCTTCTGTTTCAACCGCCGGCGGAAGGCGCTCGTCAGCGAGGAGGAGGTGGTGCCCACTCGCACCACCATGCGGCGGCACCCGGGGCGCGTGCGGACACTCCTGCGGGCGGTGGCCGCTCACGACCGTTTGTTGAGCATCGCGGCCTTTGTGATGCTCAGCGTGGTGGCCGGCTCCGCCTTCCTCTTCATCAAGCAGGCTTCTGCTGCTATTCCTCCGGTATCTACAATATTATTTTTTCCCTTTTTTCGAAATATAAAAAAATACAAATTATATAAAAGAATAAAATGATATTTATAAAGCGAATTTTTTGAAATAACATAGCTGAAGTATTTAATTCATCTATTCCCTCTACAGCTGACACTGGTAGCACTGCGACTGGGACTGGGCTTTATGGCGCTGTTTGTGATCACGGCCCTGTTTTACAGAGACTATGTACCGTGCATGTTCACTGTATCCACAGCCCTTAAGGTCCTCATCTTTCTCTTCTACGTGATTGCGCTGATGATGCTGATGGTAACGATGGTGTCTTGTCTTCCGTCTTGCACAGCTGATCTTCATGGCGGTTACCAACAATGTCATTCCTTATACTATCTATCCTATTGCGCAGCGGTACATTGATACCGGCGCAGCCGCAATCCTTTCCGCCACCGCCCCACTATTCGCTCTGATGATCGGTCACCTCATTGTTGTACGTCTTCATGCTCTGGATGGGAAAGGAGCCAGTACTTACTCTGCTGTGCTATCTTAGAGGTCTGAACGAATGACGATCCTTCGCGTGCTAGCTATAATTGTTGGACTTGGCGGCATCGTGGTCCTCTCGCTGCAAAAGATTGGCCACAAAGGCAGTGAAAGGTATCATCTTACCCTCTGCATTCCTGGTTGCGAACGTTGTAACGTCTACCATTCGTTACATCAGCGATTGGGCCTTTGGAGCGTACTTCCTAGTTGTTCTTGCTGCAGCTTCCAAGGGTTGTGCTTCTGGTAAGTACACCTTTGTTTGATTCTATTCGTTCACCTAACTCATCCAACGTGCTCCCTGCAGTGTTTGCTCACCGGTATCTGGTGAGCTTCGATGTCATTCCCCTTGCTTGCGGCCAGACCTTATTCGGCTCAATTATTGCCATTTCGCTATCACTTATCTTCGACTTCAATCTTCCTCCTTTTTCTTATCCCGCTCACTACTCATTCTTCTACGACATGAACGCCAGAGTACGTGCAACATGTGTGTTTATCTATTATTTATGGTTCTTCCCTTTGACGTCCCTTCCCAAGGTGTTGATTGGCATCATCTATCTCGGCCTGGCCTCCTCATGTCTTGCCTACCTGTTCCAATTCTATCTTTTACAAACCATTGGTATGTTCCTCCTCAAAGCGAAGTCTTGCTACGAGAGCTGGCCTCATCCTATTGGCACTTTAGGTTCGGTTAGACAGACCTTCACCGACTTCCTCGTCCCTGTTGTTGCCTTGGTGGAGGGCGTCGTATTCCTCCACTATTGGGATGACGCCTCCATCTGGTACATATGTTCCGAGGTCGGAGGTACGCACAATTCTTATCACGTGATCGATTTGGTACTCACCCAGCTGTGTTGTTCAATGCAGGGGCTCTTCTTGTCCTCTGCTCACTTGCATTGGCCCACTGGCCAACTTTCCGTGTTAAGATAGCAAGTCTCACGGAAACTGCTAAGGAGGATCATCGAGACATTGAAGAAGAGCGACAAGGTGCACAGACGGCTACTTCAGAATCGCCTATCTGGTCCACAGGCCGATCTGTTGAGCGGGAGTTATTGCTGCCTGATACCTGATTGTTTGTAATTGCTTATGCCGCCATGGCGAGGCCATGCGTATCACAAACTTGCCTTCGTCCAAGCCAAAATAGTCGCGAATGGCGCTGCTCTTCATCACGTGGACGTCTGCCAGACGGGCCATAACCTGTACTGCTCAAGAGGTGATTCGACACTTCCTGTTGCTGATGCATCAACTCAACCATGATGTGGCAATTCGCTGCTTCTTCACCCATAGTTACGGGATAGAACAAACATTTGAAGAATGCACAAAGAGCGAAAGCGATAACGAAAGAGAAAGCCGCTCTAACCCGACATAACATACAAAACTCAAGAGATGTGTGGACCGCTACAGTGCTTGCCTTGCCATAAGGACTTTATACTCCGGCTCAAGAGGGAGCGTTCGGTGCAGGCGTGGGCTCTCCTCTGGCTGCCTCTTGCCGTACTATGGTGCATCTACTTTGGATTTCAAATCGACAACCTTGCCTCTTCCGTTGAGGACAAGTCCTTTCAGGTATGTCAAACCATACCACCCTTTCCCGGAATTAAGAAAATAATATGTTACGTCACTATTCCAACTAAAACATAAAAATTATATTTGATTATGAATTGTCGATATCACAATATTCCAAAAATATAATATTTTCCTTTTGGGGTGAGGACAGGTAATGCTCCGAAAACAGGACTCGTTACAGCTTCCGGCATGGACAATCTGCACTGAGGCGAATAGCACCATTACTCAGGTTTGTTGAACTTTGATACTTCTACGTTACTTCGTGGAACAAGAAAAGGAAGTGATGGCCCGTTCTTCTCTGTTGATGCAATTGCAGCTTCAGTGTCAGGAGGATAGCGGCCCGTTTCTGGTTCCATTCCGTTACAACGACAGCTGCTTCGCCTTCAATGTCAAACCGCCGTTTCTTCAAGCTTCACAGGGCCTGGGCAACATTGATTGTGTGGTTGCTTTCGGAGGTATTCGTTGCTGCTTTCTCATTCTCATTCTCGGCCAACGAGCTTAACTCCACACAGGGGATAGACAAGCAGCAAAGGTGTTGCTGCATGACCCAATCTATTCAGCGGATATTCACGCCCCAGGAAGCGGTACAATTCCTCTTGGAAGTACATATGGGCAGGTTCCTGCTCAACTCGTTTCTTCAGCAGGTGGTATTGTTTACGATTTCTTGAAGAGAGTGCCTAGTGGCATCTGTGTTACCGGTACACTGTCCTGCATCACATCTTTGGGTTGTGAGTGATTCTAATTGTGCAATTGGTCACACAGATGTCCAGCAGGGCCAAAAGACTATGTTCTGGTGGAGGTGGAATCGGTTCGAGTTCTACCAGGGCGATAGGATAAACACCTATTCTGAAGTATCGTCAACCGTCATCCCTAAGTATTCACCTCAACTTCAACTTCACCTCGCTCCTTCCTAATCGACCAATTCTATTCAGTTATGCGTCGCCCGTCTACAATCACAGCGGGGCTTTGAGGCTGGAGTTGGGCGACTACTTCCAATGGCGCTTCTATGAGGTTCAGTGGTGGTCAGGCTACGACTTCTGGTATTTCCTTGGTAATGACGAGCCCACCCTTTGATTGGATTGTCGTCCTCCTTAAACCCTCTCGCGATGTGGTTTGCTGTGATTGTTCAACCCAGGCATGATGGGCGGCGCTTCTTTCCTGTTGTTGATCATTCACACCCTGGTATACTATCCTGTTATGTTTTGCCTGGGGGAGAAGCCAGAGTACGCCAATCTCGGTGAGGGTGCGTACCTAGCCTGCTCATTCAGCAACAGTTGAACGTTCTTGTTACTCATTGATGCATGCAGGAGAGAACGGCTTTACAGCAGAAAGGCCGATGGCGGAAATGAGTTCTCGCAACACTGCCTCCGGGTCATCTGCGTCAAGCAGTACCTACGATACTCTGTGATCACGCCATACATCAAGCTGAATGAAGGTTGATAGTTTTGAACGGCGATCAGTGTTCATTCTTGAAATGTGATCGCTACATATGAAGAAAAGACAAGGCACAGAATAGCGGAGGAGCTGGGCGATCCACCCAGCAAACGGATGGTGAAGGCAGGTCATCAGACTGCAGAGCTCCTGTCTTGACTAGCATCGCTTCCCGCCAACACAGTAGCCGTAGCCCGATTCGTCGGAGACACAAGACTGTCCAGCACCACAGGGTGGGAAGCAGGCAGCATTCTTGCCGCAAAGGATGGGCGCAGATCCCTGAGTCGAGTTTGTCTGCGGGCCGCACGCAGAACCGATTACGTTGGCTGGGCAGCCGGCGACAAGGTCCATCACCGTTAGCTGAGCCGTGTAGGCGTTGCCTGCATATAGAAACAACGAAATGAGCAATCTGAGGGGAGGAATCAGCAACAAAACTTAACAAACAAATGCGCACCTTTAGCATCATAGCCGAAAGCGGGAAACTGTCCATCAGCTCCACAGCCGAGAGTGATGTTGACGAAAACTTGCGAACCGACAGCCAGACGCAGCACACCGGTGCGGGTAAGGAGGACATCAAACGGAGCGGCGGCTACGTTGGTACTAACGGATTGGGCATTGAAGGGCTGGCTCACACCTAACGTCGAGTAACTGTTAACAAATGCTTACTGTTCGTGTGCGCGGGTACAAAGCAAACGTACCACTAGCGCAACCTACGTTGACATTCGAAAGGACGGGGAAGGATGGGATGTCTCTGTTGACGAGTGCGTCATAGTACCTGTTGAAGTAGATGTTGCCTTGGGTGTATGCAATCTGATTACGCAAAAACTGATCAGACCACGATCACTGACCAAGGTCAAGAGGGCGGGGAAGTACCGAAGCTGCTGCACGGTTGAAGCTGGTAACAGTAAGTTGAACGCACTGATAACCTTGGGCAGCGGCGAAGACTGGTTCAAGAGCGGATTCGCAGCTCTTCAGGCACAGCTGGCCTCTGGCAAGAGTAAGCATAAGGGCGAAGACGAGAAAGAGTGTAGGCAGCTTCATGTTCCGGTTGACTGGGTAGCTTGTAAGTGTTTGCTTGTGTTGTGAGGAGGATGAAGATGCTTTGACCGGCTTCCGCAGTCCTATTTATCTGCATCCTGCGGCACCGGAGGCCAGCTTGACGAACGCAACAAAGGACATAGGCGTAGGAGGTTCTGGCGAAAGTGCATGGAAAGTGAAGGCAATCAGAGAGCATGCCAAGTATATCCATCAATCAACAGTAGCCCAGCAAAGCATATACTGCGGCATCTCCTGAAGGCGCACGGACACGTCCATGGAAGGAAAGAAGCAGAGAAACCAAGTAAATCAGACCTGAAATGAGGGATGCTTACTGGGCACTGGTTGAGCCTTGGCACTTGAGGACACGCGCATCAATCCTGTTAAACCAGATCAGGAATGCAGGACTTCAAGGAGTCGTGTCGGAGTGTAGGCGGCCGAACGATCGTCGTATACGACTAGAATCTCAGAAATGCTGAGGCAATTTGAGCGCGCGTGTTTGAAATAGTTTATGCTCTAAGAAAGGAAGATACGGACAGAGATTAGGCCTCAAGCTCCATTGTCCCGCCGGCCGTTTGTTCTCGTGCCTCCTGTTGACAGCATCAAGAAGCGAGGTGAGTAGAAGAGAAGCAAAGGGAAGGTACTGTGGAGAACGAACCTGAAACACCGCAACCAACGCGCCAAGCTGCATTTTCTCCGTTGCTCCTTGCCCCAGGCGGTACCTTGGTGAATGCATAGCGGTAAGGATTCCAGGACTGCAGCCGTCAAGGAAGTTCATGAATCCCACGTACTCAATCTCGGCCAGCATGTCCAACAGCTGGATTTTGGTCTCGGTGGGGAAGTCTATCTTGTCAACGTAGGGATGCAATTCTCTTACCACATCGATGAGAGCAAAACCCCTGATCCGTCGCAAATCTTGTATATCTGCACAGCCCCACGACACCAGTCAGCTGAGGTTGTTCTTATTATTAGAGTCGCAAGCAATTACTTTTATACGCCTCAGCAAAGTCCTCTTGCAGAAGCCATTGAACTGTTTGATGAATGTCCTTTGGTTCTGGATTGCCCGTACATAAGTAGATTGCGCGCTCATCCACACT
>CDEZ01022096.1:0-39994 GCA_000826365.1 Acanthamoeba royreba | reverse complement strand
AATTCTTGTCTGGAATGACCTCGGCGTGTTCTCTCTACCTTGTATTTTCCGACTGCGCCAGAAGGTTTGGTCCTCCGTCGAACACCGCGGCACTAGCTCTCTTCCAAAAGAAGCATCGAGCTTGCGGCAACCGCTCATACCTCGCTGCGACTCATCAGCTCCAGAGCATGTCGAAGTCTTCCACTTCCTCATCCTCATGGGTGTTGTTATTCTTCCTCTTCCTCATCCTCACAATCATCATCATTATCTACGGCGTCGGCTCTTCTCGGTCGGTCCGTCCCTTTATTGCGCGTGCGTGCCACTAATCAGATCGGCGAACGAGTCAAACTGTGTGGTGCTAGGCATGCAGTACGTGGTCAAGTGAAGAGAGAAAAGCGTAAGAGAGACAAACCAGTGGATCTGGAGGCGCGCATGTGCGGGTCGAGTTGATCGCTCTCCCTCGCGCTCGCTTCGCGCTATCCTGCCTTCCACATTTATTCCACAGACGGCAGTCGGCCCGACCGTTAATTTCCTATCGCCGAGATGTAGTTTCTGCAACCCTGCGCGATCAGGGCTGCTGTTGCTCATCATCGAGTCTGCGCCTCTTGTCGGCGCCTGGTGAGGGTGAACGCGAAGGACTCCTTGAACGCTTGCGAGCCTCTGCAATATGAAACAATGGCCATGCGTAAGCGAATAGGCTGCTTGTTGATTTCTGGGAGGGAACGACTTACCAGGGCTGCGCTCAGCGCTAGCGCGAGGCGAGCGACGAGGAGACGGCGAACGTCTCACTGCATTCATTATGAGGATTAAGTTAACGTACACAAAGAAGGGTGCCTCTGGAAGAGTTCTTACCTGGCGAACGAGCGGGAGAACGAGCAGGCGAACGAGCAGGAGAACGAGCCGGCGAACGAGCAGGCGACTTCTTTGCGGGTGAGGGCGAACGACGGGCTGCGCCAAAGAAAGGGCATTAATGCCAACAGTCAGCAAACGGGAATGCACGGAAGTGAATCTACCTCGATCAGGAGAGGGTGAGCGGCGGGGCGATCTGGTAGGGGTGCGTCTCCTGGGAGAAGGCGAACGTCTGCGGGGAGGCGAACGACCGCGAGGCGGATAACCGAAGAATGCCTGCTTCTTGTTCAGGCCTGCATCCCAATCCAGGCGAAGACGACGACCTTCCATACTGTATCCATTGAACCTGAGTCCACACATACAATAAATGAAAGGGTTAAGATATTGAGATACTGGTCATGCCCCAAACTTGATCACGTTACTGCATTCACGCCTGCAGGAAGGTCAAGTACCTGTCATAGGCATCCTCGGCATCGCGCCGGCTCTCAAACTCCACAAAGCCGTACCCCTTGCTCATACCTGTGCGCTTGTTGAGGCCCACCGTGACGCCCCTCAGGCGGCCGCACTTGCTGAAGTAGTCGGCCAAGTCCCTCTCCTTCACATGGTAGGGAAGGTTCCCGATGAAGAGGGTCGTCGACTCGCGAAGCTCGCGGTCGCTGAACATAGGCCTGTGTTTGTACCAGCACCACCCAGCTGAGTCAGTCAGAGTTTGAGTAGCACGTTTGAAGATGGACATCAAAGCTACGTTGAGGGAAAAATACATTCTTGCCTCTACACGAGGTAGAAGGGAGGAAAAAGATGAAAAAGATGAAGAAGAAGGTCGTACCCTCTCCTCGGGGGAGAACGATCGTAGCCACGGTCGGAGCCGCGATCATAACCGCGGTCGCGGTCATAGCCGCGGTCGTAGCCACGGTCGTAGCCCCTATCGTACCGATCGGGCGAGTAGCGTGATGAGCGGCGAGGCGAAGGCGAGCGAGACCGGTACGACTAGATTACCCCCCCCCAAACAAAAACAAAACCCAACCGCCGGCCAAAGGATGACAAAGTGTGAGAAGATGGCAAAAGATGGGGTCAATCGAGATCTGATAAATAAATTCATTGAGGACGCACCATTGGGGGCGGGCACACAGAGATCGATGAACAATTAAATTGTTGCTTTGGGGAGGCTCAGATTTTATTGCTTCAAGAAATAAAAAGAAAAGAAGAGAGAAAACTGGAGAAAGTGGAGCAACAAGAGCTCACAGGCCGTGAGTTCTCTTATGTTTGAGAATCTGGATAGGGGTCAGATCCAACCGCTTCTGGCACACCTCACAGAACCATCCACTTTCGCTCTCCTTGGGTTTGTCGCTCACGGATTCTTCTCTTCGTATAGTCTCCGCTTTCTGCATTCCCTCTAGCCCACTGGTCGCACTTTGGTCATCCTCTTCTTTCGGCGCATGACATTCTGCTTGATGTGCCGCGATATCCTCCAACGCAAAGATGAAGTTGCCTCCGCAGCGATCGCACCTTTGAGTTGAGTAAGAGAGCCATCAGCTGTCGATAAAAATCAAGTGGTCAACCAAATAGCGTACTTCCAGTGCTTGCGTAGGTGGGAACCAGTGAATCCTGCGGCTATGGTTTTGTGCTGCCGTAGACTACCGTACCGGAGGTAAGCGTTCACCGGCCATCCTCCTTTTGTCGATTCAAAGTCCGCGTGCTCTCGTGCTCTTATTGCTGCCCGTGAGAAGGAACAACGGTTATACTTCCCAAGTGCTTCTCCTTGGTATAATGCTGGTACCTTCGAGTTCCTGCATAGCATCTCTCGCCTGCGTAGCAGACTTTCGATCATCCTCTGTTTTGCTATTCACAGTGAAGAACATTGCGTGGAATTCAGAAGGCTTGATACGGCTCAGCTTGAATGAAATCTGTGTATCCAAGAACTCAGCAAGTTTACCTGTAAGTGCAAATAGGGATTGATAAGTAAGATATGCGGTGCACGTCAAGCTCTGAAAGGAGGGCGAGTACTTGAGAGCTGATCCTCAGTGCAAGAAATGCTAGGGTCGCGGCTTTCGCGATGGATTCGAAGAATTGTTGGGGGAACGTTAGGTGGCGCAGGTGGTGCTGAATCAGTGTCACCACTCATGAGGCTGCGCTCCTCCATCGTGTCTCTGAGGTCATCCGGCATGAGAACCTCCTCTTCTCCTTCCTGCTCATTGCCACGCTCGGAGGTGTGGCGACGGTTATGCTTTCGTTTGCCTGCCAGCTTTTTGTGCAGGAAGTTCTGTAACAACAGGCGCAGCTGGTGAACCACTAGCAAGAGCCGCTCTCCAATTCTACATGGATGGAGGCATCAGACCAAAGAAGGTTGAATTGTTTGGCACAGGGTGACAAGTACTTTGCGCTATTGAGCTCGATTTCCAACCAGTTGTCCACGGCTAGACGAGCGCAATCCACAGTGGTGTCAACTACAACACGAACGTAAGCAAGACATGAGAGCACGGACATCACCTCCTTAAGCATAGTGGAACAGTACTGGTATTGGCGAATAGGAGCAACGTGTGGAGTGCAGGGCAGCGGGTGACGTTTACGACGTAGGGCTTATTCGTCTCCAGAAGTGAAACAAAGGCCAATAGGTCATTGTTCGTGATCTGTTGTACATCGCTTACAAATACACTTGTAGGATGCAGCACGACAAACTCCTTCCATCTGTCCTCAACAAGAGGGAGGGCTTAGCTTCCATCGCAATAGAGTTTCATTTTACGTGATAAATAGTTGTACCTTGTGTGGAAAAGCTGTTCACTATCCTTCCTGACATGATTCAACTCGTCAACAACGGCTATATTGGGATAGAGGCCTGTTAAAGCGCATGATGAGTGACTATGCAAATCAGCGTAACAGGAAAAGGGACTTTACCCGATGTGACGATAATCTTGATGAGGTTGATCTCATGTAGAGAGAGTTCACGAGAGGAGTCCTTGCTCAGTTTGTCTAAGTCATGTGTTAGCATGAAATCGAGTTCGCGTATGTCTACTTCATCGTCTTCCTCCTGTTCAATCAGACTATTTAGTTAAGAACATGTGGCCCTGAAATAACGCCAAACCTGTGGTTTCTTGTTATCGCTTGGTTGCTGGCCATCGGCATTTTGTTGCACTTCTTGCTGCTCAAGTTCCTCATCAAAACGGAGTACACGTTTCTTACGGGAGCTCTCACGTTCGCGCTGCATAAAGCGTAGTGTGCGGCGCTTCTTGGCCATATCTCTTTTTCTTTGCTGTTGATATCGAGAAGACTATGGTATACGCAGAAGATTGGTTTCAACAATAGGATTCCCCAGGTTTATCAAGAAACTGAGTACCTCTATGTCCTCTTCATAGTCGTCTTTGGAGAGCAGACCGTTTTCGATGAGCGTGTCACGGAATTGTCCTTTGAGCTTTGTGATCTCGTACATCCGTTGTTCCTCCACGGAGTGGGATTTGCACCAACTTCGCGAAGACTAACAATAACTTCACAGTGAGTCGTAATCACCTCACTGGTCAAGGTATTGTACCCTGGGCTTGGTCGTTTTGACTCTGATCCATTCATCGAAGAGATTCAACAACGTGAAGGCATCACCGTGAGGTGAATCGAATTCATGGCGTGCCTGAGTAAAGGAGTCAGAAGGGGATGCACGAACTAACATGGATAATCGAGAGGCCGAATGTAACTGTGGAGTCAAAGTTGCCTCTCATGACAAATGGTGATTGCACTGTTAGCGCTGCCGCCATTGTCAAGACGGGATCCAGCACATTGAAAAGCTGCATAGAGCCAGGTGAGATATTACTCCTGTTTATGTAAGATCGGATGGTACCGAGCCCAGAACAAGCATTTTGCCCACTGGTATATCCACAGGTAGCTGCGCAAGCATGCCTCCGAGAGGGGTCAGTTTGTATGTCGTACCACCAGATAGGCTCGTGATCGCTGAATTGCCCAGGATGGTTAGATGAACGGGTCCTGGCAATTAAGAAATGAATGAATGAAAGGCGGTTACCTTGGTGTTGTTGCAAGTTGAATAGGGCTGCTTCGAGCTTGTCATCCGATGGCCTTTCTATGAACTGAAAGCTACGCGGGTTTTTCACACTCATTGCGATCATCTGCAGGATAATCTGCACATTGTTTCTGAGTTACCACAAGTACGCAAAGAATCAATGAGGCGCATAGGATCGTACTGATTCTAGAGGGATACGCTGGATTTCAGGGATTGAATACGGAAGTAGATTCTCATGGATCTCCTGAGAATAAAGACGGTAACAAAGGCCAGGTCCAGTACGTCCTGCACGGCCCTTTCGCTGTTCCGCAGAGGCGCGCGATATCCAAAAGCTTTGAAGCGAGGACATCTTGGTCTCGGCATCGTAGCCCATCTCCTTGACCTTCCCTGTTATTGCCACAGGTCGGTCAAAGATTGGAATGTATTGATGCCCAGGGGAGTATTGCGTACCAGAGTCAATGACGAAGCGAATGCCATTGATGGTGACGGCTGTTTCAGCAATGTTGGTGGATATGATGCACTTGCGCACGCCTTCCTCAACAGGGTTGAACACCTTTTCCTGATCTTCGACCGACAGAGCAGAGTGAAGCGGTAAAATAATCCATCTTCGAGTAGATGCTGCATAACCTCTCATCTCTTCGGCCAGTGCCATGATATCGCTCATGCCGCTAACGAAGATCTGAATCCTTTAACATTAGATAGAACATTGTTAAAGAAGAAGGCATGGATCACACCAATAGGTCGCCTCGCTCTTCTTGCGGGAACTGTTCATCAATGCGTTGCATAATGGCAATGTAGGGTTTCGGGTTGATTGGGCCGCTGGCCTTGGGCAATGGTCGCGAGACTAGCACTGGAGGCAGGAAGAGGGTTGGTTCAACACTCGCAGAGGAGAAATGGAATAGGTACTATTGAGTGCAGCTTCGGTGTCGGTGGACGACGAAGACGACGAAGTAGGTTTTGCGATGTCTTTGTACAGCAACTGATCTTCTGGCAGAGGAATGTACTCCACTTCGACAGGATACATCCGTCCAGGAACCTACGACCATTGTGTTACGTTTCATAGAACCATTGGCCATACGCTAGATGCGTGCGTACCCTAATGACGGGAGCCTCAGGGAAGGCTTCTGAAAACAACTCGAGATTAATCGTGGCAGACATGAGAACTGCGTAAGGAGGACATGTTAGCTAACTCCTTCTGCACTTATTTTGATTGTGAGTTGTAGTTGAAGTGTACCGAGCTTCAAGTCGGGTCGCTTAGCGAGCAAATTGCGAAGAAGTCCCAACAAAAAGTCAGCGTGGATATGTCGTTCATGAACTTCATCCATGATAACTACGTCGTAGGACGATAGCAGTGGATCTCCAGCAAGTTGCCTGCGCCAAGAAACTTCCTTCAGTGCACGTTCACGAATATAAGGAGATCCAGTCATCCCGCGTGCCTAAGTAATACTCCCTCTGTCAGGAACACAATATCTGTCGCGAGCGTCTTGGAGGACTCGAACCGAATCTGATAAGCGATGCGCGATCCATACTCCTGCAAAGTTGAAGAATGAGTACGTGAGTATATTTAAGTGTCACCTAGAGCTAGCCAGGGTCACATGTACGTTGAGAGTCTCAAAGGCAACTCGTTTGCATAAGGACATGGCTGCGATTCTGCGTGGCTGCGTGCAGCCAATCCTGCGCATCCCAGCTTGGAGCAAGTACTGACAAACTTGAGTGGATTTCTAGAGAGTCATGTTGATATAAGGTACCGCTGCATTCTGATCAAAGAGAAAGGCAAGGTGGTCTCATATGTACGTACTCCGCATCCGGTATCACCAGCGATGAGAGTAACCTGATTGTGCTGCACGGCATCCACGATCTCTGATCGATACTGCGCTATGGGAAGGTTACCTCTCTCGTTTTGTATTTTGAGTATCTTGGCAAACTGTATTGTGAGTGTGAGAAAACGGGACTAGTACACAGGGAAATCAAGAGCCTTAAGGAACCTTCTCCTTCTGTAAGAAGTCCTCGTATAGATGCAATGCTTTCTTGACATCCTGGAAACCATCGTCCTTCAGCATCACAGGGCCTTTGGCACTGAGAAGAGCAAAGTTGACACTAAAGACGTGAAGCGGATGGGTGTGAGATGTCATCATCAATTGTACATGCGTGCAGCTCTAGAAAGATCCGCAATCCATGCGGCGGGTAGTACCGATATCGCTGATCGTAGGGCGAGGGAAGCCCCAACGGATTGTCGTCTTCACGCTGCTCAGTCTCCGTCTTCTCGTCCCTCCTCTCCTGCTGCGGCTTGCTGCTGAACTTGCGGTACTTGCGATAGAACTCTGCACCATCATCATCATCAGTCATCCATCACTCATTTTGCATAAATAAATAAATAAACAAATAAATAATTTAAATGGAAAATAAAGAAAACTAAATACCTCGAAAATCGAGGTAGGGCTTGGAGCCCTTGGGGTACAGGTCGCGCGGGGAGAAGAGGAGCCCATCCCACGCCGCATCCCACAAGTCCTCACCGCCCAGTTCCTTCTTCTTCTTCTTCATGCTGTCCGCCTCCTCCTGGTGATGATCATGCCGGCGCTGCCGCTTTCGTTCCCGTTCGGCATCACTGTCGCTGTGCCGCTGGCGCACTCTTCCTTCTTCTTCTTCTTCTTCCTTCTCCTTCTCCTTCTTTATCTGCCGGTGGTACTCCGGCTCTCCACTCTGCCGGTGATGTCTCCGGCCTGAGTCCTGATCATCGTCGCGCCGGTGCCGCACACGGCGAGTGTTGTTCCCTTCATCACCACCGTCGCCACCACCATCATCATCCTCATGTCTTCTTCGGTGACGATGGTGAGGGTAGTGGTCACGATCATGATGCCGATCGTGCCGTCCCGCACGCTCGTCACGATCATCACTGCTGCGACGGTGACCGCCATGGCGGCGGCGATCGTCATCCTCCTTGGCCTCATCGTCGGCGTCATGCCGCCGCCTCCGTCGGCTGCTGTGCGCGTCCTCCCGCTCCATCGATGCTCGCCACACAGAAACATCTCAACCTTTTCGGAATTGTTCTGATTTACTAAAAATTAAATCATTTCCGAAATCGTTTCATTTTTTAAACTTTGGCGCTACTTTCGGGAAGATGGAGGCAGGTCCCAGCACTTCACTTGAGGCGCAGCTCTACGCAGCAGCCAAGGTAAAATTATTTTAACCTATTTATTCTTTATTATAATATATATATATATATAAATGAAAAAATAATGACACATTATTTCTTTTTTGAAATAAGATTAATCTATAGATAAATCTTAGATATGCTGTTGTTGTTGTTGGTGCAGGAGGGGGACGTGGTGCGAGTGCGGGAGCTGTTGCGAGCGGGAGCGGCGGCGGACAAGCCAGTAGCGCGGCCGGGCCGGCGGCGCGGCGGCGGCGAGACTGCGCTGGTGGGTGCCATCACGTCGCCCGTGGCCTCCAACGGGGAGTGTCTGGCAGCGCTGCTCGAGACAGGAGACGCGCAGCCGGCGTTGGCACAGGATGCGAAGGACGATGCCCTTCTCGCGGCTGCCAAGTACGGCCGTGGCGACTACATGCGTGCGTATCTTTCCGCTGCTTGGACGAGGCGCTCACGCATTGCATGAACCCGCAGCATGCTCACATTTGTGTCCGATCATCAGGAACGCTGCTTGCAGCGGGAGCCAGTCCCAACGTGGTCGAGGCCAGCTATGGCAACACGCCGCTCATGCTTGCCGCTCTGCGGTGCGTGTGCCATCCTGGGTTTTCTGTGAATGTCCCTTAAGATCGACCGCGTCCTCATCATCTCGACTCACTCATGGTGCAGGTCCTGCGACGAGGCTATGAAGGAATTGATCGATCGTGGAGCTGACATCAATGCGCAGAATAGACTAGGCGACACCCCACTTCATAAGGTAATGATCATCGCAATGATTGCATCAACAAGGCATGTATGGGGTGACTTATCTGGTCGCGATGATATAGGCAGTGTCTGAGCCAAGTTCATCTACCAAATGTGTGGAACTTCTGTTGGCTCAGCCCACGATCAACTTGATGATAAGAAACAATCATGTAATGCTCATGCGGTGAGTCAATTTCTTCCAGGACAGGCCTATGGCTCACATACAGTGTCCCCCTACAGGACGAATGTGCTCTATGTCGCGCAATATCCCGAGGCAATGCTAACGCTGTGACGTCGCTGATGCAAGCTGCTAAGAAACTTGAGAGCTCACAGAGGGTATGATGTGATGGTCCCTGTATCAACGTTCCCTGCTAAACGATCCCATTTGTACACTTCTTCGCAGAACGGATTGGTAGGCCGAGCTTTGCTGTTTGCTGTCAAAGAGGAGAATCTCACAACTCTACAGGCAGTCCTTCAGCAAACCTCTGTTGTACGTGTCTATTAATGGTTACTGGATGTACACTGCGACGTCAATTTAAGCGAATGCGCGCATACGCACACCCTTCCACAGGAGAGCCTTACACATCGGGACCAGTTCGGAAATACGCCTTTGCACCTTGCTGGTGTTCGTCCTAGCGGGAGTACTGCCACAAAGCTTGGTCACGCACAGGCGCTTTTCGGTACATCTAAAACTTAAGGGACTGGCGGTTGAATGATACCTACACATATTTATGCATACACGGTCGAAACCAGAGTATGGCGCAGATGTGGCGGCCGTGAATTATAGTGGGGAAACCCCTCTTCATACCAACGTAGACCGTTTGGCTTCGTTCGAGTTTCTTAAGTGTTTGATCGACCATGGTGCCGACGTCAACGCAAGGGACAACAGCGGACGTTCAGTGCTTCATCATGCCCTTCTTGTTCACTCGCTGCCAGCTCTCAAGCTACTGTCTAGCAACGCCGTCGATCACATCTTGTCCGTTGATGAGAAACCGTTTTCGGTGGACAAGCAGGGCGACACGGTACTCCATAAGTTGGCGCGTTCCGAGGAATACGTGGAGTGCTTGCCCTTCGTGCTTCAAATCTTTCGCAACAACGGAATCGCGGTGAACTGGAATCATCAGAATGCGCAGGGCTCGACCTGTCTTCACGTTGCCCTGAGGCATCACAATTCCGTATTCGTGGAACATGCCATCATGCAGACTGAATACACTCCCGATCTTGTTGAACTTCGCGATCAAGAGGACCAGTCAATACTTGACTATCTGATCGAGGAGATGGATTTGATATCCCTGTTAGCGCTAGGCAAGCGAAGTGAATCCGGCTGGTTGACCGATCACACCCGAAAGGCGCTACTGGAAGCACGGGATGATAGCGGACATTCCCTTCTACACAAAGCTGTGCTCTGCGGCTCTGCTGAAGGTTCATTCACTTCACCTGATCTCAACTCGCAAAAAGGCAATCATACTGATCAAAAGGCACCGCAGGAGTGGCGTGGTGCTGTGAGCTAGGCTTTGATATCAATATCGCGGTAGCCAAAGAGCATTTAGATGCCTACAACACTGGCGGAACGCCCCTGCATTTGGCTGTAGAAAGCGGAGACGAGGGCCTTGTCCAACTTCTTGTAGAGAGAGGTAGCCCTTTTCCTACTGATCTGAGTCATCCCCATGTTCTCATAGCAAGTGACATAGGGGCTGACGTGAACAGCCAAGAGGAGTTTCATGCCAATACCCCCGCCCACATTGCTGCGGCCAAACAAGATCACGAAGGCGAGGGTACGTCGCTTACCCTGCTCGAGTTGCTGCTTCGAGCTGGTGCTAGTGCGACCCTTGTCAACCGCCAGAACGAACGACTGACGGATGTTATCGAGAGCGCTGCTGGGGAAGATCTGCTTCGTTCCTACACTGCGAACGCATGATGCTCTACTGTCAACGTTGCGCCAGTGCTGAGGAAACAATGCTGAGCTATTTTACTTATGTGAACTAAGTGACAGGGTGGATGCAAGAGGTGGAACATGCAGATGTTGAGCTGGCTCCATGTGGAAGTATCGGCGTGTCGTGTCGGGAGCCAGATGTGTGTGAAGAGAGTAGTCTTCTCTTCTCGGCTGACGAGCTGATCATGCTGAGTCGAGAAGTCGATAAATAACGCTGAGTGGAGATGGAGTGGAAGAGTACTCTTAGCGCTCACTAGCAGGTAGTGGTGTAACGCAAGGCCATGCCGATCCATTGACCCGTGATTGTTGTGGCTGAGGCCGTAGGATTCGTAGCTTCGATAGCTGCGACGAAGACGTTGGGTAGCCACGGGAGTGCTGTGGAGTTCGCGAGCCAGTTGCCAAATGCAGTTTGTGCTGTGGCTGAGTTGCCAGTCACAGCGAGGATGGCGAGATCAGGTAAGGCAGGGCAGGGAAGGACTAAGTTGTACCACCCGTTGTCGAGGATGAACTGGGCGATCTCATTCTTGTTCGTGGAGAAGAAGGAGGTGTTTCCCGCCACGTACTCAGCGGCGATGGTGTGAGCAATGCCTGAGGGTACCAGGCCCATCGTGGCGTCACCCGGAGTTTGCAAGTTGGACGCGTTGACGTTACCAACTCCCAAAGAGGGCCTAGCATTGATAGCAGCGCTTACTGCACCTGAGGCCATCGACCGAGCGGCGCTCTCCTCTTGGGATGTTCGATTGTAAGAGCAGTAACCGTTGTAGGTGTAGAGACCATCGACTGCGCCGGTAGTTGCTTTGGCCGAGGCCAGAGATCCGGAGCCGAGCTTTGACGTGACAGTGACTGCAGGATAACTGACATAGGTCTTGTCCTTACCACAGAGGTACTTGAACAGCAGCGAGCTGGTTCCCGTATTCGTGATGAAGAAGGTAATTCGGAAAGAGGTGAGCGCGGTCAACCACGGCGCGGTGGCTTGTACGTAATTGCTTGATGGAGTATTCACCGCTCCGCTGGCAGAAGTTCCGTTCGTCACAACTGTAGTATTGAAGAAGGTCAAGATAGGCATGAGAGAACCGATCGTGACCGTAACATTCGCCGCCGTGGAAGGGTTGGTGTCCACGAAAAAGGTGAAGGACCAAGCATCGCCTGCATCGAAGCGGTTGGTAACGCCGTTGTCCTGACCGATAACCCTGGCGTTGGTGGCTGTGACGGTGTGGTTTGTTGCAGCCAGCGGTGTAAACGAGGGCGAGGGAGAAGTAGAGGACGAAGGAGTTGGTGTCGGCGTAACCGTGGATGAAGGAGTGGGTGTCGAGGTGCGTGTTGGGCTGAGTGTAGGAGTTGGCGTGCTTGTAGGTGTGACGGAACGTGTCGGCGAGCTGGTTGGAGTCTGCGAGGGACTGGGCGTAGGAGTGATCGTCGGGGATGGGGTGGTCGATGGTGTGGGGCTGGATGTCGGGCTCTTCGACGGAGAGGTGGTAGGCGACTGGGAGGGGGATTGGGAAGGTGAGTTTGTCGGGCTCCTGGTCGGACTGTTGGTGGACGAGGGCGTTGAACTCGGCGATTTCGATGGCGTGCTTGTTGGTGACGAACTCGGAGACTGAGTGGGCGAGTTGGATGGGCTGCTGGTTGGGGACTGGGAAGGTGATGATGTGGGCGATTGCGTGGGCGAGTTGGATGGAGAGGTGGTAGGCGTTTGGGTGGGTGAATTCGAAGGTGATGATGTGGGCGAGTTGGATGGAGTGCTGGTAGGCGTTTGAGTGGGTGAGTTTGAAGGCGATGAAGTGGGCGATGAAGTGGGCGAATTCGAGGGAGTGCTCGTGGGCGTTTGAGTGGGAGAGTTTGAGGGTGATGACGTGGGTGAATTGGACGGCGTGCTCGTCGGTGACTGGGAAGGCGTGCTCGTCGTTGAGGGAGTGGGCGAGTTGGATGGAGTGCTCGTCGGCGACTGAGTGGGTGAGTTTGAAGGCGAGGATGTGGGTGATTGAGTGGGCGAATTCGAGGGAGTGCTCGTGGGCGATTGAGTGGGCGAATTCGACGGTGATGATGTGGGTGAATTGGACGGCGTGCTCGTTGGTGACTGGGAAGGTGTGCTCGTCGGTGAGGAAGTCGGCGAGTTGGATGGAGTGCTGGTAGGCGACTGAGTGGGTGAGTTTGAAGGCGATGAAGAGGGCGATGAAGTGGGCGAATTCGAGGGAGTGCTCGTGGGCGATGACGTGGGTGAGTTCGACGGCGAGGATGTGGGTGTGTTCGACGGCGAGTTCGAGGGCGATGGAGTGGGCGACGATGTGGGTGAGTTCGAGGGAGTATTCGTTGGCGACTGGGAAGGTGTGCTTGTCGGCGATGAAGTGGGCGAGTTAGACGGCGATGATGTGGGTGTGTTCGACGGCGAGTTCGAGGGCGATGAAGTGGGCGATGAAGTGGGCGAATTCGAGGGAGTGCTCGTGGGCGATTGAGTGGGCGARTTCGACGGTGATGATGTGGGTGAATTGGACGGCGTACTCGTCGGCGACTGGGAAGGTGTGCTCGTCGTTGAGGGAGTGGGCGAGTTGGATGGAGTGCTGGTTGGCGACTGAGTGGGTGAGTTTGAAGGCGATGAAGTGGGCGATGAAGTGGGCGAATTCGAGGGAGTGCTCGTGGGCGATTGAGTGGGCGAGTTTGAGGGTGATGATGTGGGCGAGTTGGACGGCGTGCTCGTCGGTGACTGTGAAGGTGTGCTCGTCGGTGAGGAAGTGGGCGAGTTGGACGGCGTGCTCGTCGGTGACTGGGAAGGTGTGCTCGTCGGTGAGGAAGTCGGAGAGTTGGATGGAGTGCTGGTAGGCGTTTGAGTGGGTGAATTCGAAGGCGATGAAGTGGGCGATGAAGTGGGAGAATTGGATGGAGTGCTGGTAGGCGTTTGGGTGGGTGAGTTCGAAGGTGACGATGTGGGCGACGAAGTGGGAGAATTGGATGGCGAGCTCGTCGGCGAGCTTGTCGGCGAGTTCGAGGGTGATGACGTGGGCGAGTTCGTGGGTGAGCTCGAGGGCGATTTAGACGGCGTGCTGGTGGGTGAGGAAGTGGGCGAGTTCGAAGGCGACCTTGTCGGCGTCTGCGAGGGGGAGGGCGATGGCGTGGAAGTGGGACTCGCCGTGGGGGAGTTGGTAGGAGTAGCAGTGCAAACCGTATTTGTGACGCAATCAGGGTTAGTCCGTGCTTGAATCGTCTGAAAGGAGATGAGGAGTCGTCGGTCAGCCAACGGCACTTAAGGTGCAACACCGCACTGAAGCTCACAAAGAGCATCGTCTAAGTACCTTGGGTCCAGTGTTGGCCCTGTGTGAGATGCCGTTGGTGAGAATGTCAAGGTACTGAGTGTCGAGATAGTTTTCGCTGACGTCAACTGCACCGACAGACTCCAACTTCAGACCGTACATGTGATGTTGAAGCACCGCCTGTGAGCATGGGAAAACGTGGGATTACAGTGAGTTGAGCGTCTTCATGATGCTCATCAATGATGTGTCGTACGTAAGTGTCGTCAGGAGGACGCATGGTGTTGCCCTTGATAACGTGAGCGCCACCGCCGTTCACGGTAATGGCGCTATCGCGGCACCAGGAGATGATGTTGTTGGTGATCTGAGCAATGAAAGAATCGTTGCCCGCAGGTGCGCTAACAGTAACGCCACGCACGTGAGTCATAAGGGAATTCGCGTAGTCCATCGAGATCACTCCGATGCGATTGTTGCGGATGGTCACCCTCTGCAGAGAGTCGGCGAAAACGCCCTCCATATTGGCTATCAGCACATTCTCAGAGACCGTAACATGGGTCGTGCCGGCAAGCATCAAGCCTTGCTCCTCGTGGCCACTGAACAACTATATTGAAACAGGTTTGTGAGCCTCCGATTGGTTTCGCTAGTACCAATATTATTACGTACATTTACACCGTCCCAACCGATATAGTTGTGCATGATAACGTGATCTTGCGCTCCCTCAATGTGAATGCCCTTGCCCTTGTTGTTCGCAAACACATTGACTGCTAGAGGCGTTAGACTGCATCTGCGGGGATGAAGTGAGTTGGGAAACGTACATCCAGTTGAACCTACACGCTCAGTGACAATTTGCATATCACGGGCGTACAGGCCACCGCCAAAGTTACGAAGATTCAGTCCAGGCATCATAGGTGATGCTCCCACATAATTGCCTAATGTTGATAATAATCAAACAACACGATGAGCTGAGCGCAACGCCATGGATAAAGGGTTCTTGTTGTACCGTAGATGTGGCTTGTCCAGCTGCCCGTACTGCACGTCTGTGTCGTCCTATGCAGCTTGATGCCCCATCCAATGTTGCCTGAAACAGGAGAATGAGTACAGGAAGATGCTGATTGACCAACAGCTGGCTGTATACCTCCGATAGTATTGTTCACGAGGCGAACAGGAGTGTCGCTTTCAATGCCAGCTTCTGATGGAACAATTCAACATCAGGTCGCGAACAATGAGAAGTGCAATGGAATAGGCCAATCACCTTTGTTTCCTTCCACACTGCGCGAAGCATCAATGCCGATAAGGTTGTGCTCGACAATGACCGTAGCTGGGCAGTCCTGAGGAAGGCTGCGCAAATGGAGGCCAGCTTGATCGTTACCGTAAAGGTTGTTTCTGGAAATCACGCTGTCTTCCTGGCAAACGGCGTTTATACCATCGGCACCATTGTGTCCCTGTGAACTTAACGTGAGTATGGTGAATGTGTTGCTGTAACGTTGTGGGAAATGCATACGATATTATTCGCCTTGATCACTGCGTTCATCGGCCGAGCAGCGAATATACCGTGGCCCTTGTTATTGATAACCTCATTGCCCTCTGCGTTTTAAGAAACAAGATGAGTCATCCTTCCAGATGGTTGAATCAGGAATCCTAGAGCCAAGTACCGATGACAGCCGCAGTTACTTCGAGATGCATTCCCTCAGCGTCGTTGTCGCGGATCTGGTTATTGCGAAGAGTTATCGAGCCGTCACACGAAACGACAACGCCTGCCTGATGACTGTTCGCGATCGTGCTGTGGATAATGGATGACGGGCAGGAACGTATGATCACTGCGCTGCCCTTGTTGCCTTCGCTGTGGTCACTGCAGGAAAGTGCCCGTGTCAGCATCACACGCGGGCACCATTACGTGTGCGTAGACCTACCCGGCGCCAAAGGAAGAGTGAGTAATGCTCACAGGCGCATCGGCTACAATAGCCGCTTCCTTGAAGTTGACGAAGGAGAGGCCAGACACTGAGCTACCATCGCTCCCTAAGTAGAAGGCCAAAGTGAGGATAAGGAGGAGATGGGAACATAAGATGTTCTCTTTACCGACGCCGAATTGGAGACCAACTTGCACATGGTTCTCGCCGGTGAGAACAACGATGGACTTTTGCGAGCCATGAGACTTGGCCTTGTGCTTTGTCGATCTTGAGAAAGCGAGATTGGCAAAGAAGGAATATAGAGTAGATTCCTCCTCGTTGTTGTCTTCTTTGTCAGCATCAGCTGGAGCTGCCTCAAAGTGTACGGTGTGAATGATGGTGGGAAGCTGATGCTGCAGAATGATTCGCGAGATGGGGCTCCCATCCCCGACTAGAATGGTGTGGGGGCCGGCTTCCTGATTCGCTCGACGAACTGCCTGGGCAAGCGAAGCTGAATCTGTTGCCTGTATTGATCACAGCGATCAAACAAACGAGAGCATCGTTAGCGCGAGCGGCGGTTGTTTTGTTTTGTTCATCAACATCAAAATCACCAGCCCAAATACCAAGGCATCAGCTTACCCTGAACTTTGCTGCGGAGGAAGAGGCCAAGATGAGAGAGAGGAGGAGAAGGGTGGCAATCGCCGCTGTCTCTAGAAGGCGGGGCATCACAATCGATCCGCGTAGGGGATGGTCTGCCCTCGCACGTTCTCCACTTCACTGTGGATCTGTGACCTATGCAGATGCGACAGAGAAGAAGAGGTGGCCTGGCCTAACAGAAACCCCAGAGGACCGCGCTCCCTTTCGTCACTTGTTGATGAAGAAGAAGAGACCTGTCCCGCGACTAAGCCGGTCAGCCTGGCCCGTTTTAGCCCGCACCCTAAACCGTAGGTGAGCCTTTAGTTGGATCCTCCCTTCCTTTTGTGACAAAAAAGCGCGCGAGACAGCCCATTACCTTTTGGGATATCTTTACCTTTTTGGGTAAGTTATGTAGGGTCGCCAATCGCGAACTCGCATCTCAGCTTCCCCCAAGTATGAAATCTCGTTGGCCCTTCCACTGCGTAACACTGTCGTCTTCGACCGCATCGGCACTAGCAAGGAGGGTGTCCCCTTTAGACGGACTGTCTGCGTACATATGTATAGGGGTTGGTGTACTTCAGCGGCATGTAATCGTTTAGGCAAGGGTTGAAGTTTCTCTTTTGCTTACGTTCTAGATATTAAAAATAAGGAAATCAAAGGAAAAACAGAAAGAAACTTTTGGTGAAAGAAAGGCAACAAGGAGCAAGGATGCGCAAAGGAGCGGTAATTATTTCGTTTTTAAGAATATTTCTACATAAATAATTAAATGCTTAATAATTCAGACATGCGTGCATAAAAATAATTAATTAAGAAATAATTAAATCTGTGACAGGGAAGCTGAGTTGCCGTGGGGGTGGGGGGCATTTGTGCAGCAGAGCGCGGCCACGCGTGTACAGCAGAGCACGGCTAAGGCGAGCGTCCTTCCGTCGTGCATAACGCCGGGCAAAGAAGGTCTGGGCGTGCGGCTCACCGTACACGCCAAGCCCAATGCCAAACTCTCAGCGATCACGGGTACGTGGCCTACCCGAGTCGTAGTACGACTACTGATCTGGCTTCATTCTTTCATGTTGCCGATGCCTGATGATGGGGTGGCAATGCACTTGTGTCGATGAGGTGAGCTAACGAACATCACACAACAGAGCTCTCGGACGAGGCCGTGGGAGTGGCTCTGGCGGCGCCACCGCGGGACGGCGAAGCTAACTCAGAGTTAGTGGACTTCATGACGGATGTACGACTCCTGCCACATCACCCTGTATCTTGTCCTTGCTCGGCAATGGTGCTCATGTGCAGCTGGCCGCACGCAGGTGTTGGAGGCAAAGAAGAAGCAAGTCGAGTTAGTGAGCGGCTCCAAGTCACGGGACAAGGTGCTGCTGATCACGGCCATGACGCCAGAGCAGGTGCACGAAAAGCTGCAACGGCACTTGGAGCGAAACAACTGAGGCCGTATCGCTGCGCGTTTCGGTCTCCATTCAATGGACAATTGATCTCTCCCTTTGCTCTCGTGAATGGACCACGAATGGAAGCGAGTCTTTGTGAAGAGCGTCCCAACGCACGTTGCCCGAGCGGCAATGGAAGAGCTTCTACGAGAGCTAGAAGGGGAGCCGCTTTCAGTTTGGGATGAACCGGGCTTCCTTTTCACGAACCAGAGTACCCAAGCACCAGCAACGGAACGAACGCTGCTGACCGAACTCGAGAGACAGTTCGACCATGACCTGGGTCTCGATCTCAACTCTCTTTCGTTCACCCTAGAAGACGAGGAACTTGAGTACCAAAAGAAACAACGCCGCACAGAGGGTGTGGAAAGCCTGCTCGCAACAGACCCTCCTGGACAGGAGAGTCCTGTCGGAGAGGACGCCAGCAAAGTGGACAAGAACCCCTTTATGTACATCTTCTCTCTTCCTCCTCCCTCGCCTGTCCCAGCTGTGCCCAAGCCAGACAACCATGCGGAACTCCAGACACGTCCGATCCCTCTCATTCCATCAGCCCATCTTGCGCGCCCTGTACTCGAGGGGCAGGTCGGAACGGGATATCGAATGCGACGCAACATTCTTCATCTGCACCAACCCTCCAGGGAGGAGCCTCTGCCTCGACCACCTTTCCACCCAACTAGAAGTACCCCCGATGTCAGCGTGGCCAAGATTCACACCATCATGGCCAGAAAGAAAGTCAAAGGCGTGCGGCGTGCTGCTGCAGGTCCAAGAGCAATGACCACCACAACCCCTGGCTTTCCCTCCACTTGATCGGCCAACTGTGAGTCGACTCGTCCCGGGATAGATCCCGTCATCATCTACACCGGCTCCTATGCCAGTCTCCAGCGACGAGCAGAAGGCATCCTACGCGATCAATGCGGCACTACTCGCTGGACAGATCACAAGAGATCTGCTGAAATTTCCATGATGCCGAAGCCCCTTGGTCTTGATATGGTAATCATATCTAAAAAAGGAAGTATTCGTTACAATGCGAACCGCGAAACGTTGTGTTCCAATTCTCCTGCTCATCACTAAGGGGGTTGTTCTTATATCTTATTTTCTTGCGGTCGCAAGTGCGCGGAGGTCTTGGACTACCACACCACGCCATCTCTTCCTCTCTTGCCTATGCAATCATCGTTGCAGGGAGCGTGCCAGTTTGATTTTCACACGCTTTAACATCAAATATCAACTCATCACACCTCCGGCCATTGAGTGCCACAACGAACATCTACGACCAAAGGAGGAGAGCTAGCGCATAGAGGGAGGGAGGAGAGCAGAGAAGGAGATGGAGGAGGAACCCCGATCCAAAACTACAGAACAGCCCACGATTGATGGTGATGGAGGAGGACAGCGTTCGCCTTGGCTCACCTGCTTCAGCGTAGTCAAATTTGATCTCGAATATGGACACAGTACCCTCTTCCCCCTTCTCTCCATTTAATCATCTGTAATTTATTTATTTCTCAATTATCCACAATTGAAACAAATATTATATTCTGTACTAATTCATTTAACTGTGTAGCGCTAGAAGAAAGCCACCCCAAGGTCGGACTTCCCCCAGAGGAAGAAAAGAATATGTACGTAATGATTTATTTTATTGTTAATGTTTTAATATATTTTGTGTTTATAGTAATAAATAATAAAATTAATAATTATAATCCTTTTAAGTGGTGACTTATTTACTTAATCTCATTCATGACTTTTTAGAGCGTTTTTGTCTTTCCCGGACTGCAACACAAACAGCAGCTCCGACTCGCTCTTTTCCTTTCGCACACGCCAGGGCGACCTTCGACACGGCCACTTCCACTACGGTACAACACAGCTATTTATATTATAATTTATCCATAAAATTATTTGTTAAATTATAATAAATCGAAAATTTTATCTAACTCCTATGTTTTTCTGCACAGGCTACGTGTACTTTCGCCAACAAAAGGATGAGACCTCAGCGCGTGGGTATCTTCAAGTACGCGACCTCACCTCTTCATTTCGGTGCTGAGGGGAAGTCTGCCTGGAGCTGACGATAATGGTGATCATATACAGAAATCAATCGTTCTGATCTCGCCTCTGCTGTATCCGCGATTCTTCAAGAGAGTGATCAAGTTAGTCGGGTTTCTCTACTTCAAGCGTGGCCCTTCTGTGCTTCAAGCTGCTGTAAATGATATCCTCTCATGGTACATTCTCAACTGAGGCTTCGGGAGTATCAATGGAGTGGAGGCTGAGTCTGAATGCGCAACAACAGGCCAGAACCCGAGCCCGGGAAGACATACGAGCTGCCTCTCTTGAATTGGCTGCTGCGCGTGCGGCTGCCAAGCGGAAATCCGTCTCCTCTCCTTTCAGCGCCTTCCTCCACATCCACCTCACCGTCAAGCTCTGCTCCGTCTTCTGCTACCGGTAGTCCCCGAGAGGGAGCACAAAGCTCATCTGATTCTAGCTGCACCAGCTCATCTCCATCCCGTCTCTCTGCCGTATCCCTCACCTCTCTCAACAAAGATGCGGTACGTTAATCACCTTTCCTATACTGCTTAAGGTGATCATCTCATCTGGTCTATTCAGGACTTCTCTGATGCGGGCATTGAACTGTTCTTGGGGCTGGGTTGCGCAATAAGCCATTTGTGGCATCTCTGGGAACTGATTTTGCTCAATGAGCCCCTCGTTGTTGAAGCCACCGACCCTTCATTTACTTCTGATGCTGTCCTTGCGTTGACTCAGCTCATCGCTCCTGTACGCTGTCCTCAAAATGTCAGCCGAGTAGCATGTGCTCATTCCATCTATATGCAGCTGACATACTGCGGCGACTTTCGTCCCTACTTTACGATTTATGATCGTGACTACAGTGAGTATGCCAAGGCACACCCAGAGGTAAGCCTGCTGCGCTTAATGAACGACGAGCCGTTGTTACTCATTTCCACCATCCTGCTTCATGCAGTGTTTGCCGGGAGCAATAATTGGCGTTACTAATCCGCACTTTAGCCACGTATTAGCACACTGGCCCCATGTTCTCCGTATCACTGGCCCAGCTCGCCGACTGATACGCAAGATCGGCGGAGATGATGCACAGAAAGAGCCGATACAGCGACGATCTGAGCGCTCTGTAAGTGTCGATGTTAACATGGATAGCGGTCGAAGCTTCAGCGACTCTGCCCTAATCGATGAGAGCGAATCTGTTGAACCGGAGCTGGAGCATGACGCTCATGGAGCAACGAACACCCAGCTTACTCTGCGACAAACGGACGGAAGCCGCCACACTTTCTCGGGTAGAGAAGGAAGCATGCAGTCAGGCAGTCCCACCAAGGGGGTATTGGAGGCGCTGCGCGAGAAAATAACCTTCCGCAAGAGTACGTCACAAGGTGGTCATTCTCCCGAAGGCAAAACGCTGGGCTTCAGTTCTGCGCGATTGCATCGCACACGCTCCAACAGTTCTGGTCATCTTCCGACAGGGTCGCCTGTTCAGAGTCAGACTTCGCGATCCCAAACGGTACCGTTACTTCACCGTTAACATTGTGCGTTTGCCCATACTTACTCGTGCAACAGTATTTGGAATCGAAAATGAAGCCGATGATTGTTGTAAATAAGAATGTACTCAAACAACTCCTGGTGCCTAATCGCCCAGGTAAGAGCTCTTCCCAATCTGAGCTGCCCTCAGTATGACCAAACCTGACTTTAAACAATCTGCTGTAAACAGTGACTTACTACAATGAATTGATGCGACGGCACTTCCATCGATTGACGGAGGTCTTTTTACAGCCGCTTGAGCAATATTTTGTCTCGCTAGTGCCCTCAGCCAACACAATTTCGCCCTTCAAGCCCGCCCCGCGGATAGCCGCGTTTAATCAGGAGACTTTCCTTAAGTCTATCCTTTCACGCGGTATACTCTCCTTATTCCGTACACTCACTTTGATGGCTCTCTGCTGAAACTTGATGACCCTATGTAACCTTCAGACGATGGGTCGTTCTTGACCGGCAGTGCATCGGGTGACCAGCAGCTCTACAAGCGATTCCTAAGGTCTCCTAATTACTATGGTTGGCTACAAAAGCGTGAGTCTGAAGCCACGGCGCAGCTGGAGAAGTATGCTTGCTCATTCATGCCATGTGTTTGCATGTAACTCAATAGATTGCTCTACAGATGGTACTCACGTGCTTTCTTGAGCACGAAGGTGCCAAAGATTCTCCAACGAAAGGCTGAGATTGAGATTGTGGATTTCTACCTTCAGTTCCAGGAGCATGTACGTACTTGCTCGGCCCATCTAGTTGGCATTTCTTACTTACCTCCCGCCTAGATGAAGCGTGCTGGCGATGGTTTCGATTCCGAGCGCATTGACGCGTGTTCGGAAGCAATCCTCGCATGTCTGCCCCCTGATCTCGCCCAGTCCATCCTTGTACAGCAAAAGGTTAGCTCACATCATGATGCATCTCTCATTCCGTCTTTTTCTCACCACCATGTACGGTCAATACTTTTCCAGGCACGAGCTGCTCAGGCGGGAGGCACCGGTACTAACCCGGACGAGTATGCCAGTGGTGGAGAGAGTGGAGACAACAGCGATTAAGTTTTAATTGAGATCTCGTACTAGCCAGAGCGGCGCGAGTTGATCGACGTTCGTGATGGCGAAGCTCAGTCACAAGGCGCTCTGGTTTATTCCCGCCTTTTGCTAAATAATTTCGAGTATTGCAAATCGTTTCGAAATTTCAAGATACAAGTCTATTGATGTTGATGATTGAAGGACACCATCATCCCACACACACAGGTGAAGGGCCAAAATGTCCTCTTCCAGTCCCGCAACAACGGCTGTGGACACAGGCTTGGTCGCTACCTCGGCACCAGGGACCTCGGCACCAGTAGGAGATCCCAATGTGGTGCCTCCATCGAGCAAGACCGTGTACGAGGCCACCCCCTCTCCCCCATCGGCTGCAGCCATCATGATGACCCCACCTCGTACGTCTCAACGCAACGACCCCGTGGCCACTACAACAACAAATCTTCCTCCCTCCCCGCTGTACCCTAGCCATCCCCACCACCAGCCCTCCTTCCTCTACGCGCCACCATTCAGTCCTCTCCCCTGTCCCTCCCCAGATGTCGTCGTTCCATCTTCTCCATCCTCTACAACCTCTTCCCTGTCCACGTCGGCAGATCAACACCACCACCACCATCATCCCCATTTTCACAGTGCTCCCTCCCCGTACCGCCGCCATCAGTACTACTATGCCGATTGGCAGCTCTACTCGCCTCCCCCGCCTGCTGCGTACTGTTTCCCATCCCAATCCTCCCCTGCTGCCCTGGTGGAGTCTTATGATTTCCCTGCGCTGTGCGCCCGCAGCAGCCCCACGCGTCCGCTGATGTTGATGCGGGGACGATTTGCGGGGCCGTCGATGCTGGGCAGCAGCGGACACCACCCGCCCAATCCGCCCAACAACACTGAGGAGGAAGAGGAGGAGTGGCAGCAGCCCAGCGGTCGGTACCGTCGTACCGACGACGACCTCATCAGCCGAAGCGTTGGTGCCGACCAGGAGGTGCCAGCGGCGGTCCCTCTCTCGTCGAGTGGCGGTGGTACCGCCAGCCTGAATGCCTCCTCTTCGTCCACTTCGTTGTCGTCATCTGCACAACATCCGCTGCTACTCTCGCTGCTGCCGCCATCGCCCTTCCGTCGCCACTTCCAACAAGTACTCCAGCTCTCTGCTCCCTCAGTTTCCTCCGGGTACGGAGCGAGGGACCACGCAGATGCGACATCGTCATCATTTGCCACTTCCTCTACGCCACTCTCTCCCTCACCGATACTGTGCTACCCGAGCCGAAGCCTCTCGCCGTGCATTTCATCGGCTCAATTAGCCATGGCGCTTGCCGCATCGCCACCTCGCGTGGCTCTCTACCGATTCAATCCCGTCACCGAGATCGCTGAGGACTACGCGGCTGCTGCGGCCGGTGGCTGCCTTCCCGCGATCGGCTCCATTGGCGCAGCCACTGCTGTCGTGGTGGGTCCAGGCGGCGCTGGTGGAGATATCATCATTGATGACGAAGTGTGGCCTTGGGCACCTGGTGAAACGCTCGAAGAAGTGTTTGAGGAGGAGGGAATAGAAATCGGTGTCGTGGATGCACGTGGACGACGGGCACGGCGTACTAAGTTACCGCTTGTCCTTCGCGATGGATGGAAGCTTATCGTAGCCCATCCATCTACCGGCGTAACCCTTGCCTACACGCTCATGCGCGACACGCCCTACGGTATGTTGTTCACGGCACTAAGGATCGGCAAGTCCGTTCTGATCTTTCAATTATGCGGACAGGATTGGGGCGGGATCCATCGGAGTACTTTGGAGAGGAGGTGTTGCTGCGCGTCTTTTCATTCCTGGATGTGCGCACGCTATGCACCATCGCCTTGGTATCTCACATGTGGAAACGTATTTCGGAAGATAACAGGTATATACCCATTCATCACAACGTGCTGCGAAGATAGTGCTTACATGAAGGCTCCTTTTGTTTGCAAACAGCCTGTGGCGTCACAAGTGTCTTGAGGCGAAGCCGCACCTCAAGAGTTTTCTCATGCGCGTAGTTGAGGAAAAGAAGGCCTCGTGGCGCACTCTCTATCGGTCTCTTACATACCCACACCGAGTATGCTGCACCTCTCTAGCGTCGTGCATCTCGAAGCAACTAAGAAGCTTTATTATCTAGTGGTCCAAGGACAGGAAGCCCAGTGGAATCAAGGTAACGAATGAGGGCCGCACTGCCAAGGTGAAGGGCCCTACTACGACGAATGTGTCGATCCAGACTTCGCGGCCACTGAAGGTAGAGCCCTTGCTTTTTTTCCTTACTTTCCTTGCTTCTGACAAGGCAGCGCATTATGGTAGGCTGGAGCAGAACCCTTTTGGTACTTCGAGGCCATGGTGGACAAGAAACCTACTCCCTGGAACATCGGCTTTGGCATCGCTGATTGCGAGTGGAGCGTACGTACTGCTTCATTCCGGAACGCTCGCAGATAGTTGGAGCTGATGATGACGTTCCTTCCGATAAATTCAGTTGGAGATCAAGTTTGTTGGATTCGATAAGGAGAGCTTCAACTACGGATATACTTCGAACGGAAAGATGCGCGCTACCACTCAGTACGACGGATTCACCACCTACGGGCAGGGAGATCGCATTGGTTTCTGGCTAGAGTATTTCTACCCCAAAATGGATCTCACCGTCCACGTCTTTCTTAATGACGTACGCCTGAGCACCTCCCAACACCACAAGTGTGTGGCAGCATCGACTAACACTTTGACATGGATAGATGCTGATTCACTCGTGGGATCATGTATATGAAAAGCACAAGCCGCCGCTGTATTTCACAGCCACTCTCTATCAGGACGGCACGCAGGTCTCTCTTGTGAACATGAAAACGGGCCTTCAAGGAACTCTATGTGGTTGATGGCCTGTTCGATAGCAAATGAAACGGAACACTTCGCATTTACCCGCGGTGCGTGGACAATCAGTAGTCGTTGTCGTCTTCCTTCTTGTCGAAGAAAGGCGGCACGACCTCACCGTTCAGGGTGGCCTTGCCTTCCGTGAGATCATAGCCAGCCTTGAGGGCCTCACCCGAGGCAGGACGTACGCTGAACTCGATGTGGCGGTAGTTGAGGGACAGCGATTCGGTCGGTCGAACGGAACGGCCGCCCACGGAGAGAGAGAAGCCGGAGAGGAAGATGGTTTCAAGTTCGTACCTGATGGTGGACTTGTCCGCTCGCTGGACGATCTCGATAATGGCACGCCGAGTGGGCTTTCGCAGGACCAGGAGGTGGAACAGGAGAGGCGACGAGGCATCGGTCTCCTTCGTCACTGTCACCTCGCTGATGGACGGCTCGGACACGGAGGCGGTGTTCTTGGTACGGCGGAGCCAGGCCTCTTCCTCAGTCTCGCCTCGCTCCTTGGCAGCGGCCTCTTCCTCTTCTTGCTTCTTCTTCTCGGCTTCCTTATCCTCAGGAGTCTGGTTGCGTCGCCTATAGCGTGAAGAACCGATGCCCACACCAGCGCCGAACTGGAAGGAGGACAACTTGGTCCAGCCTTCGTGATCGGCATCGGTGACGCATCCCTTTACGCCTTCGAGGAAGAGGAATATGTCGAGTGTGGGTTCGTCCTTCTTCGTGTTGTTGTCCGCCATCTGCTCTTCTTGTCGCTGTTGGTAGTAGTAGCTAGAGTGTAGTGGAGTGTAAGTGTTTGTGAGGCTTTTAAAGAAGCGGAGAGCTAATTTTAACGTTCGCCAATTTCCGGTTCGTCGATGCAAAGTGGAGTGAAGAAGGCGGATGCGCCTAACGCGCGGGTTAAGTGAAGTGAAGTGAAAGTTTAGCTCAAGGCGTGGTTGGCCTAAAGGGCGGAGGGATAAAAAAGAGGAAAGCTAGTAAGGTGCAGTAATACCTGTTGGCCAGCAACCGGTAGAGAGATGGGGTTCCAGTTTAACTTAGTTGAAATTTTTCGGTAACCCCGTTTGAGGTACCGACGTGGTGTGCGTACGCCACGTCAGGGACAGAGGGACTTTCTGTAGCCAGTCTAGTTCACACTCTTATCCGCTGGACTCCAGGCATGCACCTTATGTCGTGGTGGCAGTGTGTGTGGCACGTGATGTGCACCTTCTGGGCTCGGGTGTTCTGGCGGCCGATGCACGTCAGAGCAAGTCGTGGGCGTACAACCCCCTGCCGGCGTGAGGCAGAGGCTATCGACGCATGGCCTGCGGGCGGAGCTGTGGGGATGCTCCCCGAGGAAATGCTGCTGTCCGTCGTACGGCGGCTGTCCACGCGTGACCTCCTCGCCGTGTCGGAAGTCAGTCAACTGTGGCGTCGTGGTATACATCTCCTTGCTTTTGTGTCCGTACATCACCTCAACCTAACCCACTGTGCAGTGGCCTGCGATGGCTCACTTTGGCAGCCGCTCTTTCTCCTTCACTTCCCACACTTGATCCCAAGGTAGGTACCTTGAACTGTATCCACGCAAGGCCAGTGCTTTGACTGACGGTGATAATTCCTGTGAGTGATGAGAGTGACGACGTCGAGCAGGGCATCACACCGCAACGCGTGGCAACTTGGTGCAGGGAAAGGAAGTTCCCACACCATGTTATGTGCGATGTGGGTCAAGTTCAACGAGCGGCGGAAAGCAGCATTGTGAACTGGCGACTCTTGTACATCCTTGGCGCCAAGATGACGTGGGGTGTACCTGCCCAGCCTCGCCGATTGGCAGGCACGATCGAGTGGAAAGATGTGCGTTGCTGGCGCGATTTCTTGCGGTGGGCCTCGCCTTCGTTCGCCTCTCTGCGATCACGCAGTATGTGCACTCAAGCCCTCTTCTTACTCTTGGGTACTTGCTGACAGCTTGCTTGGTGGTTGATCATCAGTGTACACGAAGACGATCGTGCTGAGTGGACTAGACAATGCAGGTACGGCGACCCAACCTAACAAGTGCCAGAGCACGGGGTCTACGCTCAACATCAATTGACTGGTTTACCTTACGCAGGGAAGACAACCCTTCTTCACATGTTGTGCTTTGATAGGGTCCGGCTAGTCCCACCGACCGCCCATCCGCTCCTTGAGAGTGTGGCCATTGGCAATCAACTGTTCAGAATGGTAGACTGGCCAGGAATGGCCTACAGGCGTTCGGTGCCGCGGCCCAAAGCAGACCTGTTGGTGTTCATGGTGGACGCCGCCGATCCGGAACGCTTTGATGAGGCGAAGACCGCTCTGCACGTACCTTCTTCCTCCTATCTTCATTGCAGGATGCGCTCCTGGTTCTTGACATAACTTATGTTAACGTGTGTGCCTCCAGGACGTGTTGCGGAGCTATCCGAGAGTGCCCTTGCTGGTATGTGGCAACAAGATCGACAGAATCACTGCGGTGTCCGAGGCAAAGCTCAGGCAAGCTCTTGATCTGGAGCACTTATGCACGGGCAAGGTCCGTCCTCCTCTTTACCTTGCTCGTCATGCTTGCTATTGCTAATACTCCATGTAGGCCGGATGGGCGCTACGGGAAGGCGTTACGCCATGCGAAGTCTTCATGGCGAGTGTTGTCCGCCGTGTAGGCTTCTCTGAAGGCAAGCTCGCCCCCTTTCGGAGAGAAGTTCAGGCATTTAACTGACATGATCTCTATCTCATGTACGCAGGATTGCGGTGGCTTGTGAGATACGCGTGAGGCAACAAACACGCCATGATCGATACTGTACTGGTTGTAGTTTGGGAAAGCGGTACACACGTATGTACAGGCAACTGGCTTCCGCTGTTTCACCACCATGCTAATCTGCAAGCTTCTTGCGCACAGGCGGCAGATCAAAGATCTCATCTACGTATTTCTCCAGCTGGTCCGCACACTTGTAGTAAACTGTTTCCGGGGCATTGTATGTTCTGCCGAAGAAAGTCAGCCCAGATAAGCCAAATAACGATGGGAATTGGAGATAAGCCGCACCGGCAGTTGGAGAACATCCGACGAAGATCAGCAATGAAGATATCTTGCGTGATGTAGTACTGCCCTGCAGCTAATCGCTTCTCCATTGTTTCGAGATCTGTACGGCTTTAGTCAACAAACAGCTGCATTCTATCCATGCGGAAGGGCCGCACCAATAGGATCTTTGATGATCTCGTGGTAGTGTGGGGCTTCCTTACGAGAAACTGGCTTGAGGAAAGGCCATGCGGATGCGTGTGCTTGGATAGACTTGAGTTGCTGCTTCAGATGTACGTGTAGCACTTCAACCATCTCGTCCTCTTCATCAGGTGGCCGCTCTGGTCGCCATGTTGACTCCTCTGCAGTACCGTACAAGCGAGAGACGAGATTACATCAGAATTGTAACGCGGATCTGAGACGAAGGAAGATAGTACTGATGCCGGGTATATCTTGTATACGGATCCGCTTAAGCTTTCGCTGGAAGTTTAGGCCTGGTCTAGCTACCTCATAGAGAGAGCTGATGTTCTTGATTGCACCCTGTACTACCTGTGTATTGAAACTCGCGTAAGTTAGTTGTCGCACTCGCAAGCTGTTCAGCTGCGGTCAGAGCGTACCTCGCGTTGCTTCTTCAAAATGAGGGGGAGATCGAGATAATGAATCAAAGGAGATATGACACATTCCATTGGCGTGCCGGCATCGTAATCCTTTATTACGCCCACCCATCGCTTCTTGTCCAGCGTAATCTCTTCCGTGAACCCCTGATGCCTTCCGATGTAAGTTCCATTGATTGATACGCATAGAAAATAGGGGTCGTACGAGCTTCTTGAAGAAACCGATGGCATAGTTATCAGCGTACGTAAGGAAGTAATAGAGCTGCTGAGTCTTCGCGTATTCTTTCAAGTGATTAAGCACATGCCGACCAATACCCTAATAAGAGATAACATGAGATGCAACGACTAACTACTGACCAACGGCTGCTCAGGATTGCATCACGTACTCGGATCTGGAAATCAACAGAAACGGCAAGAAAAGCGATTTCGAGGAACCCGTAGTCGGGAAAGGGACGGAAGCAGATACCTCCAATCACCTTACCATCCCGCAAGCAGACAACCGAGCGATGGTTCCTACGAATGATTGTTAATCATGAGATAGAGTGCTGCCATGACAAGAGACATTGCGTACACATCGAGCACAAGACGGGAGATGTATTCACGCGGCATCTTCGGAAGCTGTCGCGAGAAGATATTTTTGAGGTCGACCAGATAAAACATGTGCTCTCGCACGCCGTCGTTGCTAACCACCTTGAAGTCAAAATATGCTGCCATGAGCTTAGGTTCCTCTTTCTTCTCCTCTTCTTCCTTGACGGGAACTGCACGGTTCATGTCAGGATAAGACTACAGTTAAAGAAGTACAAGGAAATCATTACCTGTTTTGCCTTTGCCCTTGCCTCCTCGTCCACGCCCATCCTGACCGTCTTTGCCTTCTTCTTCCTTCTTTTCCGCGGCGAAGGGGATACGCGATCGGCCCCAGTACAACAGCCCATGCTCTTTCTGTTGCCGCAGTTATATAAGCATTCAGAGAGCAGAAAGATGAATGGATACCGAATACCTCATGTGGTGTCTTGCTAATTACCCACGCTCTTGGCGAGACGTCTGATCCATCATCTGGAGGATCTGGTAGCAGAAGCGAGTCATTCTCTTAGCTGCAAAGCGGAGCATACTAGTCATGAAGATAGCTACGTATTGAAGATAACCCGGGTTCGGACTTGACTCTTTTGTGGTTTGGGTGGGGGGACTCCTTCAAGTCCTTTTCATCCTTGATCTTACGCTTCTTTTTCGCTGTTGGAGCTTTGCCAGGCGTAGGGCCACTTATATCTGTACATGCAAGTAACATTTATGTTCATACGGATTACACATGAAACACTTGGAGGATGCGAGCACCTTCCATCTTTATGGTACCCGCAGATGGTACTTGATGGCCGGGCGTAGATGTTGGTGATAGAGGTGGCATTGCCGAAGACCCTGCCTGTCCCATTGCCTGCAGAAGAATAGCAGATGATTACTCGTTAACGGAAAACAAGACGCGTAGCTGAACGATCTGATCATACCATTGATTGTTGCATGCCACTAGGCATTTGTCCTGGCGGCATGCCGTGCATCATCTGCATTCTGTACCGGTTACGGTACTGCTCGAACCGCTGCAGCAAACCTTCATCTAAAATGCTCGAGACTTCTTTGTGCAGTTCCTGTGAGGTAAAGTGGTGATAACATGTCAACCTTCATGCTGATTCAATCACCAGATCAATAAGGGTTTCTGTACCTTCTCCAAATTGCGAATGAAGGAAGGGAGGAGGGATTGGATTTCCTTGTGCACCATGCTACTCTGTACAAACGACGTCTTTACTTGCTGCATAGCAAATACCACGAGAAAACATGAGCGAGTGTTTTGGTAACGATTGAAGTGAAGAGAGAGATACCTCAAAGACGAACCGCAGCATGTGGAATCCAAAGACCTCAGATGTTTTATACTTAGTTCCGAACTTGGCAGGATCACAGTAGGTAAGCCATCTACACACTTGCGATTAGACAAATCCCGGTGCAAATGATGAGTGAGAAAACACACCGCTGGTAGGCTAACATCCGTCCACCGAACTGTGGATCATCCTCACGCGGAGGTATAAGCCGATGGTTATCAATTGCGTTGATCAGAAGATGTGATATACGCTCGATGTTCTGTTTCTGCGCCTCACTTATTTTTGGTATGAGCTTATACGCGTTAACATAGTTACGCATTATCTGCATTCCATGACAAACAGCACCATTAGTATGACGTTTATAGTCATAGAATATAACGCTGGCTTTCAAAATTGTACCTGCTGCATCACTGGCTTCTCGAAGGGCGGAGTGCCAAGGTCTTGCTGGCCTCCAGCACTGAAGTAGTTACCAGGCGACGTTGGTGTCTGATTATAGTGCTGTAGGATAGCCTAAGCGAAAACTCACAAATAATAACAGTCGAAGAGGGCGAGCATGTACAGCAGGTGGCACGGATTGCTGTGCCATGCCATCAGGTTGTGATAGGCTGACTCCGGGCGGCATTCCACCAGCACCGGCCATATGAGGCGGTCTAGCTCCCATCCCGCCCATCATTGGACCTCCCATCCCTCCCATCGCCCCATTCATCTGCATGCCGGCAGCCATACCGCCCATGCCTACATGTTTTCGTTAAGGTGAGCAGAATGGTTAGGAAGGAGAGAAGTGAAAGACATACGCCCATCGGCAGGTGGCACTCCTTGTTGGCCCATCTGCATGCCTTGATTGGGTGGAACTCGATTTAGCTGCCTACAAAACATCATCGAGTAAGCAACGAACAGCAATCATATGCATTGCTCAGCATAGAAGAGTACTCTTTGAGGATAGCTATCTCTCGGGAGACATCACGGTCTTGTACACCCAAGCATGTGTTGATCTTGAGCGCCAGGATGACTCGTCGCTTAAGTTCAGGCATAGCCAGTTGCAGCAGATTGCCATGATCGGTGATTTCATGCCCACAATCGCGACAGTGCGTCTTCCGCTCGAAGTGCGGTACCGGCAGTCCGTTCGCCGCTGCCTCCTTGACCCGGGCCTCCACACCTGCCATCGGATTCTTCCATCCACCACACATGCACTGTGTACACCCACCACTTCGGTCAGCAGAGGCCTTCAAATACAATTTTTTAATTTGAGCAGTAATTCGTTTTTGTTATAATAATTCATAATATAAACTGTCTTATTTATTTGCTTTATAATAGATAATAGATAAATAAATATCATAATATAAAGAAATTAAATGTTGAGATTAATGTTATTTTAAATCCTTGAAATAGAATTTAAGATTTTAGATTAATCTGAAAAAATCCAAAAATAATCGGAAAAGGAAATTAAAAAACAAACCTCGGCCACAAAACAGGGGCAGTGGGGCGCGATGACGAGGTAGCTCTTCTGGATGGCGTGCTGCTGTTGCTGTGGGGTGGTGGCCGGGCGGTGCGGTGGCATCTGACCACCAGCGCCGCTGCCCGTCGCCCCGCCCCCAGCCGGCGGCGCAGGCCATCCCGCCGCCCCCGGGCCGCCCCCTTGTGGATTGGGCTGCCCCCCGCCAGCCCCCGGCGCGCTACCGACCATGGGGTTGGTCGCACCACCTCCCGTCGAGAGCATGCCGTTCAATTGTTGCAAAAATGAACACCCCCCCAATTGAAGGTGCTCAAATCTTGTTTGTGTTGGATTTTCTTCTTCTTTTCTTTTTATTTTCCTTTACAATGGAATAATTTGTGGAATGTGGCGCGTGTTTGACATTTCCCGCGGATACGACACGGTCCAGGCCGTGATGGCTGCTAAGTTCTGGTCGATCGGGAGGTGGTACTACTAGCAATAGCGCCAGTAAGCAGATGTCCGGGAGAAGAAGGAGGAGATATGACGATGGGTGCAGCAGAAGAAACGCCTAAGAGCGAAGCCGACGGAGAAGGCTGGTGCGGCGAGGAAGAGGAACCGAGAGCTGAATGTGGTATCGGCGGCGATGCAGACGAAGAGGGCGGAGAGGAGAACAGCGAAGGGGGAGACGGAGCAACAGTAGAGGAAGAGGAGGGGAATAGTGGAGGAAGGAAGCCTAAGGTGACAGGAGGTATTGTATCGTTGAACGAATGCTGCTGTGACGACGTTGGAGATGACGATAGGAATGATGTGTTCAATTTGACGGGTAAGGGCGGCATGCTTTGGCACACAGGGAGCATAGATTGCCTGTTTGGAAGCGAGTTGGAGAGTAAGACAACAGAGACAAGAGAAAATGACTATCAGAGGGTTCAGACCAGGTCAGTATTCGCGAAATGTTGGCGGCGAACTTGCGCATCAGACTGTAATTGATCTTGATATTTCCGCTGAGCAGATTCTCGCGAATGAGGGTAATGATCTGCACGTTCTCCTCAAGTAGCTGGTTCGCCATGATGTCATTCATGCTATTCATAGCGAACGTTGGAGGTGCTCCGGAGAAATTGTTGCCAGGTTGCTGGATCGCAGGAGTGGAGCTGATACTGATAGCTGATACTGTGAATGGAGAGGAATTCAATGAAGAAGGAAGCGAAGAAGTTGGTGCAGAGGACGATGCGCTACTGCTGTCACTCCCAGATGAGAGATAGAGCCCGAGCATCGATGACGTGAGGGATATCGATTCTGAGATGGGATTTTCCAGTGGTTCTGCCTGATTAATGAAGCCCCCTGTTCCAACTACACTCTGAGCAATAACTTCGTCGTCCATTGGTTCCTTGAGGTGGTATCGTTGTCAGCAATGATGTGTCAATATGTGACACTGATAACGTACTGGTCGTTGTTTCTTTCTCATCGTGTCGGTCGAGAAGGGTTCCGTAAAGTCTCGCTTCTGGCCTGCTACTATCTGCTGGGAGAAAGGCAGGTGAGAACATGCATTTACATCTGTACAGAAGTAAACCGAAATGACTACCTTCTCCTCGGCAGCAGTGGGTGCCTGCCAGAAGATGCGGGCATGAAGTTTCACATCATACGCTGATCTTCCAGGTACAATTTGCGATAACTTCATCCATTGCTCATCTGATTAAAAGTGCTGATGTCAGCGCTGTGTTATTCTTCGCTCTCTGCTACCTTCGTCACGCACCTGTGATCACAAGTTCTGGGGATAAACCGAGCTCCCTCAGGCCCTGCACAAGAGCACCTAAAGTGAGTTGCATCGACTTCTTCTGCCGTCATGCCGGAGGAGAGGGACAACAAACCGCAACGAATTTGCAGTGCTCGTCCCGCGTCCACTTCTTGAAGATGGCCTCGCTCACCGACTTCTTCCGCCACCCTTGCCTGCACATCGTACACCGTACTGATGAGTACAACAACAACAACAACAACCACATCATCACCATGTGGTGAAGTGCATGGTTTACGTTTGAAACTTGAGGGCGCTGGACTCCTTCTTGAAGGCGAACAGCTCGCGTCGGTTGAGTCCTGCCTGCCGAGCATTTTATAATTCATTATAATTATAATTTTGAGGCAAACCAAGTCCATATTATTAATTTATTTTAAAAATCACTCCAATTTAAATTTGAATTAAATCAACAAGATGGGCAGATGAAAGGGCGGGCAAGTGGTGGTACGAGCTCTTCTTCGGTGATGTCGTAGTCTGGGGAGGTCCACGCCGGGGGACTTGTCTTCGGCTGCTCCATGGGGTGCGCCGTTATGTATTGTAGCAATTTGTTGTCCGCACGAAACAGTTTCAATTTTTCGAAAATTTGAGAATGTGTACAAGACGATAGAGACGATCATCACCACAACCAAGACCGATCTGGCGTAGGAGTTGGGGTAGGCGTAGCGTGGACCCACACGAAGAAGAACGCCGAGGTCGAGGATGATTCCTTACCAGGATGCACGTGATCGTCGGCGAAGTAGAGAGGGAGAGTAAGGTAGAGGATCAGCCAGAACAGGGCCATGCCTGCATACTTACGCACGTGAGCTGCGGGGAAGAGAACATCGCGCGCTCGCTTCAGCTGGTGGCCGACAAAGAGCAAAAGGTCGCCGGCTGAAGAAGATGCAGGCGTGGGTGGAGTAGCCAGCGAATCGGCTTCGGCCAGGAGCGCTTCGGCAAGAACGAGCGAGGCGTGGATGGAGAAGAAGAGGAGCACCGAGAAGGTAAGATGGTGCTCGATGGTGAAGTACATGACGAAGTTGAGTACGCCCACGATAAGAAGGTACAGGGGAAGCCCGGTCACGGCGCGCCGCACAGCTGCCGCCTCCACGGGCAAACGCGGAGATGACGACGCAGAGAGGAATGACTGCATGATATTCGTGATCGTGTCGTGGAGTCCAGCGTTATAGCGATGGCCCCAAAAGTCGCTTAGCGAAGTCGAAAAGTAGGGGTCGTAGAAGGCCTCCGCTATGTTGTAATAGACCGCTGATGAAGAGTAGGTCTCGGATTGCTGACTTTCTCCCTCCATGTCCCGAACGATGGCCCAACCGAAACCGGCCATCAGGAAATCGAGAAGAGCAGAGAAGGCCAAGAAGTGGAACACGCCGTTGACAAGCAGATAGCGAGCGTTGTCCGGCCACAACAATGCTACGAAGCTAAAGTTGAGTGTCCATGAAAGAGTCAGGACGACGATCGAGTGGAGCACTCGCAGGAGAAGCGCTAGCGCAAGTTTAGTCGCTCCACGTATGCCGCGCTTGATGGCAAGCTCGCGAGGGAGTATAAATACGGTTCCGTCCTTGTCGTCATCGCTCTTCAAAATTACGGCAAGGATGCTTGCCACGTAGATCGCCAGTCCCTTAAAGTCGCCTTTGGAGAGCAGGTTCTTGGTCTTCGTCTGGATGAAGCCTAAGTCGAGAGGCTCCTCCTCAACCGCGACCTCGATTTTGAGACCTGCTACGGTCTCTTCCTTTTTGCGTCGAATAGTCAGTGGGTTCTTTGGTCGTCGCAATGTCCGTTCTAGCTCTGGCTGCCGAAGGCTACGACGGTCTGAAAAAGTCGATCAGAAATGGGTAAAGTAGAGGACCATGATCATTTCTACCTGGTCGTGCGAAAACCTTCTGCGTGTTGTTCTTCTGATCGAAGATCGTCTGAATCCACCAATTCTGATGAAAGCAGGAGATGAGTCAAGTGTTCTCAATATGCCCAAGCGTGCGAGTACCTTGTCATCCTTAGTAGCGACGCCGAAGTGATACTCCTCCTGAGACTTAGTTACTACACGGAACCCATGCGGCATGTCAGCTATTGGTAAGGTGAATGTGAGAGTCCGTTCGTAGAACTACTATTATCCTTGCACGTACATCTCTGTCCAGCCATATCATCGATAGATTCAATCGATAACAGGTCGATCTGAAGATAAGATAGTAATTAGCATCATGATAAAGAGATACGAAATCGTTGATCTACCTGAAAGAGGAACTTGTTTTTGTGGCCTTGCTTCTTGGACTTACCGCATACAAGGACTTCGTTTAATAAGTATAAGCGCACATCTTTCACCTGGTTCTTCTTATAGTACTTGGCTGTAGATATAGGGAATGGTGAGGATTAACAAGATGAATTTATGAGGGGAACTAACCTTGTGTCTCGCTGACGAAACGTCGACTTGGGGCCACAAGCACTGGAGCTTCATCACCAAAGCTACGTTGAATGTCGGCTACTTTTTGCATATTCTCGGCCACTTTGAGGCTTTATTGATGATAGGTAAGTGAACCATTCATCGATAGAAGAATACTGATGTCGCACCGTTCGTTTAGATAATTAGCGACCTCTTCAGCCAACTTGAGGGCTTTGGAAAGATCTTCATAATCGACATGGCTTTCATCCGTGTTTTTGAGCAAGTCCTGTTACCTAAGTTAGTTGTAAGATAAGAGGAGCAAGAGAGTCCCTTGGTGAACCTTGAGCAAGAGGATATAGCGGGGCACTCGCTGAATTGGCATGACTGCGTGTGATTATGTAAGTAATGAGCCAATTCTGTGCTGAGAAGTAAGGATCATACTAAGAAAGTCGTTGGCATCATGAAAGGTGCACTCAGGATACTTCGCAGTGTCCTTGATGAACTGTGCGAATGCTTTGTTCTCCTTTCTGCAGCGAATATAGGTCTGAAGCGCTATAAGGGCAAAGAACGACAGTGAGATAACTCATCTTCAAACCTTATCATAAAATCACCTATGGTACCATTCGAGTAATTGTTACTGTAGATTGTGTACGTCTTAAGGAAGGGCATAAACTCTAAGAAGACATCACCGATTTTCTGCTCCGTAGACCAGTTCTTAATTCTCTCTTCCAGATTCTCCAATAGTTTGCTGTTCACTCTGTGTGATCCGCGCAACTCGGCTTAGTTATGAAATCACTTTTTGTGATGATAGCAAGGTGAGCTGTTACCCTATGATGGTCTCCAGGTTCGAGAAGATGGTCTTGGTGTCCTCCTGTGGACATGATTGTGGCATCAGTTGGACTGCACGCAAAACCATAAGCAGGAAAGGGCAACCTTGGAGAGAATGGGTGTCTCGCGAAGGGTGAGACGCTTCATGAACCACTTGTCGAAGGTCTTGAGGTAGCCCACGTAGGCCTGTTCGGTGGAGAGGATCTCCTGCGCGATGTTCTGCCGCTTCCGCTGCTTGCGCGCCTGCTCGCCTGAGGGATCGAGTAGCGATTCGGACGACATTGAGGAGGGCGAATCCCAGGACCTGGTCATCTTGGTGATCTTTGCCGGAACGAAGAGGAAGGCCGCGAACCGCAGGAAGGAGGAGAGGTAATCCTTCTGCTGATCTGCGTCGATGTAGAGCAGCTCGAATGTGTGTAGCACCACGATTACCTGCTCAAAGGCCAAGAAGTAGGAGACGAAGTTGTTCGAGATGCCATCGATGAGGAACAGGGGCGCGAAGAGGAAGACGAGCGTAGCCGGTAGGAGGAGGTACACCAGGGGAGGCTGTATGAGACTGGCCATGGGAGGCGGTGGCACCCCAGTCCCAGAAGATCCCACACGCGGTTTCATCTGCGGCAGCACTACGCGATGCACGTAGAACGGATACGCAGCGAATTGCGCCAAGTACACCAACAATCCCCACATGGTGCCGATAAAAGCGAAACGAGACGAGGGCTATGCGGGGATGTACACGTATGCGTGAACGAAGATGTTGAACCAAGCTTGTATCTCGGGAAGAGGAATCTTTGTTGTTCTGTGCCAGTTATGAAATATTGTAAATAAAATAAATTGACATTTCTTGCATTCTTTATCGAGTATTCAAACAGCCAATGGGAAATCGAAAAGTGAGAGGCTGGAAAAAGGAAGGGTGGCTGTTGGGACGACAAAGACAACAGCCTACCAACGTCCCTTGGTCACCTGAAGGAAGCCTGGTTGTGCTATTCTTTATACTGAGCGACTAGAAGATGGTGCGACCGCTTTACCGCAAGTGGGATGCGCCCTTGGACTAACTAGAGGGTGTACAGGAATTCCTCAGCCAGGAGCAGATCTCAGAGTACCAGGGCGTGTTCGCCCTCCTCGACAAAGAATCTCGCGGAACCGTGGACTTCGACACCCTGAAGGCTGCCATGACCGCACTTAGTACAGTTCATCTTGCCGGATTCCTACCTGGAACAGTCTAAGTTAACAGATTGCATGTAGGGATGCACCCCAAGGACAGCGAGATCAGGAACATGGTGAAGGAGGCCGACGTGTCCAAGACTGGATCCATTGATTTCACTGAGTTCGTGGGCGTGTTGACGAGGTAAGCGCCCGTCTTGGTGCACCAAGCGGCAGCTTCTGACTTGCGCACGTGAGTGCAGGAAGCTGAGCAAGATGGATGGCGAAGATGTCATCCTCAAGGCCTTCAACACCTTTGATATCAATGACCGGGGAGTCATTAACGTGGAAGAGCTGCGTACGGCACTCACTACCCTCGGGGACAAGCTTAACGATAAAGAGGTACAACCTTTAGGTTCCATAACATGATGGTGAGGTTAACTACAGCTCTTTCTGCAGCTCCGGGAGGTGTTCGCTGCTGGCGCCGACTCTGGTGGCAACTTCGAGTACGAGAAGTTTGTGAAGCTGATGGTCGGTAAGGGCGGTCAGTGAGACTTCGCGGGTGTACCATTTCTTGCTGCTTGAGGAGGAAAAAGCAAAAGAAAAAATATTTGAATGTAAACAAAAATCTGAACCATTTGGCGCCAAACAGAAGAACAAACGCAGGGCAAGGAGAGGGCGAAGCCGCTACACAGGGCAGCATGTAGAGCCTGCGTGTTAATCTTGATTCTCTTCTTCTTCACAAGTGCACCAGCATGACATCGTCCGACTTGAGCTGGCATAAATCCATCGGACAATGGACCGTGGTGGTTCACCGAAGATTGGCTCCATCTCGCCAGGACGAAGAAATCCTCTGTGTCGAATTTACCCATTCGTCCTTGGCACCACTGGTCCTACACGATGCGGCCAGCTCCAATGGATGCACGGTACACCTGGTTTCTGCATCTTTAGTCCCTCGCAGTAATCGTGAACGATTGTCGCATGTAGATTTCGCTGTGTGTAGGGCAGTTGCCAACATCTCGGAAGAGGTACTCCTCGCGACACACGGTTATTGTGAGCTTGCTTCTCATGGGCAATGCAGAAAGTACGAGTCCTGCTGGGGCCAGGAAGGAGAGACACAAAGCGATGACGAAGGCGACGCGGAAGAAGTCAATTGCATGCCTGCCCGCAAGAAGTGGTATCGTCCAATACAAGAACCAAACGAGGTTACTGATGATCTCTTCACGCTCGCGTTTGAGAAGGAGTGCCTAATGCGTATCCTGCAGAGTCATTCCAATTCTCAGGCGCTTGTTCATTTACCAAACGAGATCCTTATGCACATACTGCACTTTGTACCTCCTGCGGAGATCTTTCAGCGGTACTGTATTCTGAAAAGAGCGAAGCGAAGACGTGAGGCCTTAATGCTTCCGTTTTAGTGTGCAGCTGGTATCGCGTACGTGGCGGGCGGTTGCCACCGACGAAACCTTTTGGCGCTCGGTATACACCTATCATATTGGAAGTGAAGATAACCAGAAAGGTGCCAAGCCATTGATATCCCTAGAGCATGCGGTCTTACCGATCCCTACACAGTCAAGCAAGAATGGCTAGATGCTTGCAAACAAGTAGTAGGCATGTCATTTCACTGCCGCCATCGGGGAAGAGAAGCCGAAGCGCGGAAGCGTGAATTATGGAAGTGGAAGGAGTTCTTCTGGCTGTGT